>CM018695.1:25291561-25458317 GCA_009363875.1 Mikania micrantha
TCACACCAGACGACGTCATTTTTAAAGGTAGCGGAAGCATAGCGGTGAAGTCTCGAAGGTGAGGGGTGACTTACTTGATCCGGTATCATAACACACATAGTTAAGAAAAGCACTAATTACAAATCACGACAAATATTTATTACATGTCCTGAATATCCGTTCACAACTTAAGTTCCTTCTATTACATCCCAAGTCCTAACTACATGGTGCGTGCACAGGTGTTTCCTCACCGTTGGTACTGATTACCTGTAAAAGATTTAAAGTTTAAAAATATCAGTATAAAACTGGTGAGTTCATAAATAAGACTCGATACAATATGATATGATAGTAAAGTCAATGGTACACATTAACATAAGTGAATAATCATGTGACCCGTATCCAGATCCTTTCTGACAGTCCAGTCTAGAAAATAACCGAAGTTAAAATCCGTGCCTCTAACTCAATGTCTCACTACATCAAGTCGATACCAGGAATGGTGACAAGCATTCACACAAGGGTAGACGCTATCTATCCATGAATGGGGTTGTCAGCCCGATAGTACTATCTTTGTCCACACATTCGGCCCCACATGGGTTAACCAGATACAGTTGGTTTTGAGGACTTTTGTTGTACACAGAAAATAGTCATAATCCCATGACACCCACATGCAAGCCGGTATTGCAATTGTTACTAAACATATCACACGTTTGATAAAGATTTCATAATAGTCACCCGATGTTAAGAAACAGTAAAAGAAAAGGGGTTGTATGAAACTCACCTGAAGTTTATGAAAAAGATAAAATCACACGAACGGTGGCTAAAATGCTAATCTGCATTAGTTTATTTATAATTAATTATTTGTGTTTTAACTTGCTGATTAGATCTGTTTGAACGTTCAATGTCACCGACATTGTAATGAAAGTCATCGAACTAACATTAGATGTTTAATTAATTATTTAGTCTAATATCATACAATGTACTATAATGTAGGTACCTATACCCGTTTAGGTACCTTGTGTTAAGTTGATGACTTATTGGATTAGCCGGAATAATCTCCGACTAATTAGTTAGGTATGCTGTTGATTATATTACTTAACTAGTCCCTAGATGAAATCTCGGCTTAGGAATGATTAATTCTTGTCACTAATTATCCATGTATCACAAAACATAACAATATGACATTTGAATAGGTTAAACAATCATGTTTAACATATTAATCCGACTGTTATCATAAAACCAGACAGTTATTCCAATTGGTAGGGTAATAACTGTGATTAGTTTGAAACACTTGGATTAACCTTGCATTTCAAAGATTAACCAAAATAATCACTACATTGTCATAATCCAATGGTTTAACCATTAGAAGTATTGTTATGGTTTAGTGAAAACCGGGCATTATAACGGATCAAAACAGGCATTTACCCGTTACCAAGACAAGTTATCCGTCAAAAATCATTCCTAGCTATCATCTAAGCAATAATCAACAACCCTAACTATATCATTACGTTCAAAACACGATCTAATCAATGAAGATCAAGTCAGAAGATTAAAAAGGATAGTTACCCAAATCAGACGATTCTACGGACGACAAAATCACGATCAGGACGTGTATACACGTTCACCCGGTTCGAGCTGGACGTTCTGGTGGTGTCAAATATGAGTTTTGGTGGAAGATTGGTCAAGATCTGAGTTACAGAGGGTTTAAAGTCGAGAGGAAAGAAAATAAATTTTCTGCATGCTTCTGCGATTTAACAAGCTGGTTCAACAGACCGACTTACTCGTCGCGTACCGCGACGAGTGGCCCACATGTCGTCGCGTACCGCGAGGGATTCCGGATAAAATTTGATATCTTGACTTGTCGCGTACCGCGACAAGACTCCAAGGAGTCGTCGCGTACCGCGAGGGATTCAATTTCAAGATTTTTCTTCGTTTCGCGATTCCGGACAATCCGTAACTCGGTTTCACGCACGGTTTTTCTCCCATGTTCCCAATTTCTCGCACACTTTAAACCTGTAATGATTAAATCATCAATTTAACACAGATTCCTAGAACGACCAAACGTGCTCGTGTTATTGATGACGTAATGTTTACCTGCAATTGTCACAGTCTCCTCCTGTTACAGAAATTTCGTCCCGAAATTTGCTTTAACTCCTACAGTTTGATCGCCTATGTAAACAAATGAGGATACTTCTGTTTCATGCGGTCTTCACGTTCCCAAGTGTACTCTGGCCCTCGTTTAGAATTCCATTTGACTTTTACAATTGGTATTCGACTTCGTTTGAGGGTCTTTTCATTTCGATCCATTACTTCGACTGGTTCTTCTGTGAACTGTAGGTTTTCGGCAATGTGTATCTCATCAAGAGGTATGACTAGTGACTCGTCCAATAGGCACTTTTTCAGATTCGAGACATGAAACACATCATGTATGTTACTAAGTTCTGAGGGTAACTCTAATCTGTATGCTACCATTCCAATCCTTTCAAGAATTGTAAATGGTCCTACAAATCTTGGTGAGAGTTTTCCTCGTTTTCCGAATCTGAAAATACCTTTCCAGGGAGAGACTTTTAGCATCACTTTATCACCAATCTGGAATTCGAGTGGTCTACGTCGATTATCAGCATAACTCTTCTGTCGATCGCATGCTGCTTTAATTCGTTCCTGAATGAGCGCGATCTTATCAGTCGTTTCCTGGATCAGTTCCGGGCCAACAATCTGACTTTCGCCTACTTCTGACCAACACACAGGAGATCGGCATTTGCGCCCGTACAAAGCTTCAAATGGAGCACATTGGATACTAGTATGATAGCTGTTATTATAAGAAAATTCAACCAATGGCAGATGAGTATCCCAGCTACCTCCAAAATCAATTACACAGCTTCGAAGCATGTCTTCTAATGTTTGATTTGTACGTTCAGTCTGCCCATCCGTTTGTGGATGATAAGCTGTGCTCATGTTGATCTGTGTACCCAAGGCATGTTGAAGAGTTTGCCAAAAACGTGACATAAATCGACTATCTCTATCAGAAATAATAGAGATTGGCACTCCATGTCGCATTACGATTTCGTTGATGTAGAGTTTAGCTAAACGGTCCATGGAATAGTCTTCCCGAATTGGTAAGAAATGTGCTGATTTGGTAAGGCGATCTACGATGACCCAAATAGCATCATGGTTATGCGCCGTTCTGGGTAATTTAGTGATGAAATCCATGGAAATTTGTTCCCATTTCCACATAGGGATTTCTGGTTGTTGCAATAGCCCAGATGGTCTTTGATGTTCTGCCTTAACCTTAAGGCACGTTAAGCATTTATTCACATATTCTGCTATTTGTTTCTTCATACCAGGCCACCAGTAGAAGTCTTTGAGATCTTTATACATCTTGTCAGTACCTGGATGAATAGAATATTTGGATTTGTGAGCTTCGTCCAAGATAATTGGTCTGATATTACCAAGTACTGGGATCCATGCTCGGTTTTTGAAATATAATATTCCATCCGTTTTGGTTTCAAGTTGTTTATCTAACCCTCGTAATTTTTCAACGGTGTAATTTGTTGTTTGCAAGGCCTGCCGTTGAGTTTCACGTATTTGAGGGTTTAGACTAGTTTGAATCGTCATTTCCAGCGCTTTCACACGTATGGGTTTGACTCTCTCTTTGCGACTTAAAGCATCGGCTACAACATTTGCTTTACCTGGGTGGTAACGGATTTCGCAGTCATAGTCGTTCAGAAGTTCCACCCATCGCCTTTGTCGCATATTTAGCATTTTCTGATCTAGAATGTGTTGAAGACTTTTGTGATCTGTATAGACCGTACACTTCGTCCCGTACAAGTAATGTCTCCATATCTTGAGTGCAAACACTACTGCACCAAGTTCTAGATCATGAGTGGTGTAATTCTTCTCGTGCACTTTTAGCTGCCGAGAAGCATAGGCAATCACCTTGTTGTTCTGCATCAGCACACACCCGAGTCCTTGACGTGAGGCATCACAGAAGACTATGAAATTCTCTGTGCCTTCTGGTAGTGCCAGAATAGGTGCATTGCAGAGTTTATGCTTCAACAGTTGAAATGCCTCCTCCTGTTGAGAGTCCCATATGAACTTTTGATCTTTCTGGGTTAGAGTAGTTAAAGGCAAGGCTATCTTTGAAAAGTTCTTGATGAATCTTCTGTAATAGCCCGCTAACCCTAAGAATTGACGAATCTCTGTTGGGGTTTTCGGTGTCTCCCATTGCTTTACCGCTTCAATCTTGCTGGGATCCACTTGTATACCATTTTCATTTACTACATGCCCAAGAAACTGGACTTCCCGTAACCAGAACTCACATTTGGAAAATTTGGCATAAAGTTTCTCATGTGCTAAAAGTTCCAAGATCAGTTTTAAGTGTTGCACATGTTCTTGTTGACTGCGGGAGTAAATGAGAATGTCATCAATAAAAACAATCACGAATTTATCCAAGTAAGGTCTACACACACGATTCATCAGATCCATAAACACTGCAGGCGCATTAGTCAGCCCGAAGGGCATTACTAAAAACTCATAATGCCCGTATCGAGTTCGAAAAGCTGTTTTAGAAACATCATCATCATGGATTCGTAGTTGATGATATCCAGATCTGAGATCGATTTTTGAAAAATAGATAGCACCTTGCAATTGATCGAATAGATCATCTATACGGGGTAGTGGATAACGATTTTTGATTGTCAATTTATTGAGTTCCCGATAGTCGATACACATCCTGAGAGTACCGTCCTTCTTTTTCACAAAAAGGATAGGTGCGCCCCAAGGTGAGTAACTCGGTCTAATGAAACCTTTGTCTAAAAGTTCCTGTAATTGACTCGATAGTTCTTGCATTTCCGATGGAGCCAATCGGTAAGGAGCTTTAGCTATAGGTGCTGCTCCTGGTACTAAGTCAATACGAAACTCAACTTGTCTCACTGGGGGTAATCCTGATATATCGTCAGGAAAAACTTCAGGATATTCTCGAACTACAGGAATGTCTTCAATACGTTTTTGATGTGGTTTGTTTTCAGTCACGTAAGCTAAAAAGGCTTGACAGCCCTTTCTTAAGCACTTTCGAGCTTGCATACATGATATGATACTCAGTTTCCTGCCAGCCCTTTCACCTTGTATCATAAGTGTATCACCATTTGGTAATGAAATACGAATCATCTTATTTTGACATATGACTTCCACTCGATTTTCTGAAAGCCAGTCCATACCAATAACAACATCAAAGCTTCCCAATTCAATAGGAAGAAGATCAATATTAAAAAGATGATCGTTTAGATTCAATAAACACCCTTGAATCACATTGTTAGTCATAATTGACTTGCCATTAGCAAGTTCAATGATGTAAGGGTTTGTTAGGTTATCAACGGCCAATCCGAGTAGTGAAGCAAAATCAGAGGAAACAAAACTTTTGTCCGCTCCGGTGTCAAAAAGAACAGATACATAGTGATTGTTAAGAAGAAACGTACCGGTAACGGTGTTGTTATCACGTCGAGCCTCTTCCGCCCCTATCTGGAAGGCTCTTCCTCTTGCTTCATTGCCCTGGTTGGTGTTGTTGGTAGGGCAGTTTTTCATGAAGTGATCCGGGCTTCCACATCTGAAGCACGACCGGTTGAATTGTTGTGGTTGTTGTTGTTGAGTTCCTTGGTTTGATCGGCGAACAGGGAGATTGCAATATTTGGAGAAATGCCCGACCTTGTTACAATTGTTACAAACAGGGCAGGGTCCCACATGATGAAATGGGCACTTAGGACATTTAGGTGCTTGCCCTACATAGGCTTTTCTCTCCAAAGTTGTGGCAATGTATCCCTTTGCCATTTGCACATTCCGGCTGGGTTCCACCGGAGCCCCTGGTTTGCCTTTCCCAACCCATTTTCGTTTCACCCCTTTAACAGTGCTGGGGGTAGTGGTTGCCAGACTGCTGCTTGACTCACCTTTCACTGTCAATGTACCACTTCTTACTGCAACATCGGTAAGCCTGGTGGTTAAGGTGATAGCATGTTTCAAAGTACGTGGTTCAGCTGCCGTGACCATTCCTTTGATTTGAGGTACCAGACCTTTGATATATTTTTCTATCAAAGCCTGCTCAGTTGGAAACATGTTTGGCAGCAGACATGTTAATTCGTGAAATCGATCGGTATATTTCAAACAATCAGCACCGATCATAGAATGGTTCCAAAATTCCTCTTGGAGCTTTTGGATTTCAGTGATGGGACAATATTCTGACAGAATCAAAGTTTTAAACTCGTCCCAAGTCATAGCATCCACAACAGCCGTGGTCAAGGTTTTTGCCTGGGTATTCCACCAGGTCAATGCTGAGTCTGTCAGTGAACAAGCTGCATAAGACACTTTGTGTTCAGCCAAACACTGGCTGATCTTGAGCTTAGTCTCCATGCTCTCAATCCATTTCAAAAGTCCTGACGCTCCTTCCTTCCCCGTAAAAGTAGGGGGATTGCAAGAAGCGAAGTACTTATAAGTGCATCCTCGTTGTGGAGGATCCGGATTGATTGTGTTGGTACTAGTCGTATGGCGGGTTTCAACATGTCCGCCTGTAGCATTATGCTCCGTATGGACTCTACCCGAGCCAGAAGCACGATTTGTTTGATATTGGGCCAACATGCCCGTAAGAACAGCGGATAATTGGTCACCTGCTATACGAGCAACGTCCGCTTCATTTAGACTGGGTCCATTTACAGGTGGATCCTGAATGGATTCTTGAGTTTGAGGATTTTTAGCAGAACGACCTCTTCTAGGGGCCATAGTCTAATCACACACAGATAAAGTAAAGTCAGAACAAGAATCCATAGTCGTAATAAAGACAAATGTTGTATAACTACTTCGAGTTTTTCACAGTTATATTGTACACCACTAAGTCATGTTCGTAGTTGCAGTTATACTAGTACGTCTGTTTGTCTTGCCAAGCGTATACTAGTATCATTTTATAGTCTACCAAAATGACACCGATTTAGACATGTTACTACACTGATATGTACTAGTATTACATTATTTCACTATAATGTAGTACCGATATTAATATGTTTCTACACGTTTTTGTTATGTACTAGTATTACATTATTTCACTATAATGTAACACCGATATTGATATGACCCTATCACAAATTTTGTTACGTACTAGTATTACATTACTTCACCGCAATGTAACACCGATATTGTTATGACTCCACATGAGTCTTGTTATGTACTAGTATTACATTACTTCACCGCAATGTAACACCGATATTGTTATGTTTTCGCACAAGTTTTCTTTTTTTTTTATATGACTTGAAAAGTTAGTACCGGCTATAATGTCAAGACACAATGTTGCACATACAATGTTAAAAGATAACTTTTATTATAACTGTCACAGTTGTACATTAGGATTAGTACATATGCAAGAAAATATCCTAATGCAGTTGTACCCACTATTACAACCTAACCGTCCGAGGCCTATTTTACAAGTCAAAACTTCCTCGGAGTAGTACAGTCCAGCCTATTCGATTCCTTTACCGTAGTAAATACAGTAAACATGTGATAATGATGGCCACCGCTGCCATCACTATTGCTGCGTCCAACAGTCGTAGCTCCATCCTCATATTGCCTAACCCTACCATCCATCCCCTAACTCTCTCTACCCCACTCCTACACATACCACCCAAAGTCCACTGAAGTCTACCCTCAATCACCTCCCTCCATGCCCTGGCACCTGCCTCCAGGACAGCAACATGTTCAGCTAAACTCTCATAGGCCGTGCGAGTTTCCCACAGAGTGTCACGTGTTTCCTGCAATGAAACACGCGATAACTGAAGATCCAATGTAACCCGTCGCAGCTGAACTCTCATCTCAGCCTGCTGAGATGACTCGCCTTCCTCATGTATGGAATGAGGTACATCCCGGGGTGCTAGTGGTCCTCTCGGAATAGGACCTGTCGAGATGCGGGCTCGTCCCCGCCTTCCTCCAAACCCTGTAAATACTGGTACTTGCTGTGGTGGTGTAGGGCTTTGTGCCCTCCCGATAGCTGGTGAGTCAGCATCTAACAGATGCTGAGGTATAGGTGGTGTAGGTGGTATTGATGGTAAAGTCTGGTGGGACATTTGAGATGACGGCACTGTCTGTGTTGATCCTGAACTTGTTTCCGTGCCAAATGAATCACTTTCTGAGTCTGACATTGCTGTATCGACACACAAGTTCGTATTAGTAACATAAAATAAATAAATAACAACAACATTTATTTGAGTGTTTATATTTGTTAACTATGTTCGGTGCTCTCAGTGTAACTATTCGAGCCTATGGTTATAATCTAGGTTTCTAAGTCCGCCTAAATTCTATAACCTGTGGCTCTGATACCACCCTGTCACACCCCCACCTCCTGTTACACCAGACGACGTCATTTTTAAAGGTAGCGGAAGCATAGCGGTGAAGTCTCGAAGGTGAGGGGTGACTTACTTGATCCGGTATCATAACACACATAGTTAAGAAAAGCACTAATTACAAATCACGACAAATATTTATTACATGTCCTGAATATCCGTTCACAACTTAAGTTCCTTCTATTACATCCCAAGTCCTAACTACATGGTGCGTGCACAGGTGTTTCCTCACCGTTGGTACTGATTACCTGTAAAAGATTTAAAGTTTAAAAATATCAGTATAAAACTGGTGAGTTCATAAATAAGACTCGATACAATATGATATGATAGTAAAGTCAATGGTACACATTAACATAAGTGAATAATCATGTGACCCGTATCCAGATCCTTTCTGACAGTCCAGTCTAGAAAATAACCGAAGTTAAAATCCGTGCCTCTAACTCAATGTCTCACTACATCAAGTCGATACCAGGAATGGTGACAAGCATTCACACAAGGGTAGACGCTATCTATCCATGAATGGGGTTGTCAGCCCGATAGTACTATCTTTGTCCACACATTCGGCCCCACATGGGTTAACCAGATACAGTTGGTTTTGAGGACTTTTGTTGTACACAGAAAATAGTCATAATCCCATGACACCCACATGCAAGCCGGTATTGCAATTGTTACTAAACATATCACACGTTTGATAAATATTTCATAATAGTCACCCCGATGTTAAGAAAACAGTAAAAGAAAAGGGGTTGTATGAAACTCACCTGAAGTTTATGAAAAGATAAAATCACACGAACGGTGGCTAAAAATGCTAATCTGCATTAGTTTATTTATAATTAATTATTTGTGTTTTAACTTGCTGATTAGATCTGTTTGAACGTTCAATGTCACCGACATTGTAATGAAAAGTCATCGAACTAACATTAGATGTTTAATTAATTATTTAGTCTAATATCATACAATGTACTATAATGTAGGTACCTATACCCGTTTAGGTACCTTGTGTTAAGTTGATGACTTATTGGGTTAGCCGGAATAATCTCCGACTAATTAGTTAGGTAATGCTGTTGATTATATTACTTAACTAGTCCCTAGATGAAATCTCGGCTTAGGAATGATTAATTCTTGTCACTAATTATCCATGTATCACAAAACATAACAATATGACATTTGAATAGGTTAAACAATCATGTTTAACATATTAATCCGACTGTTATCATAAAACCAGACAGTTATTCCAATTGGTAGGGTAATAACTGTGATTAGTTTGAAACACTTGGGATTAACCTTGCATTTCAAAGATTAACCAAAATAATCACTTACATTGTCATAATCCAATGGTTTAAACCATTAGAAGTATTGTTATGGTTTAGTGAAAACCGGGCATTATAACGGATCAAAACAGGCATTTACCCGTTAACAAGACAAGTTATCCGTCAAAAATCATTCCTAGCTATCATCTAAGCAATAATCAACAACCCTAACTATATCATTACGTTCAAAAACACGATCTAATCAATGAAGATCAAGTCAGAAGATTAAAAAGGATAGTTACCCAAATCAGACGATTCTACGGACAAAATCACGATCAGGACGTGTATACACGTTCGCCGGTTCGAGCTGGACGTTCTGGTGGTGTCAAATATGAGTTTTGGTGGAAGATTGGTCAAGATCTTGAGTTACAGAGGGTTTAAAGTCGAGAGGAAAGAAAATAGAATTTTCTGCATGCTTCTGCGATATAACAAGCTGGTTCAACAGACCGACTTACTCGTCGCGTACCGCGACGAGTGGCCCACATGTCGTCGCGTACCGCGAGGGATTCCGGATAAAATTTGATATCTTGACTTGTCGCGTACCGCGACAAGACTCCAAGGAGTCGTCGCGTACCGCGAGGGATTCAATTTCAAGATTTTTCTTCGTTTCGCGATTCCGGACAATCCGTAACTCGGTTTCACGCACGGTTTTCTCCCATGTTCCCAATTTCTCGCACACTTTAAACCTGTAATGATTAAAATCATCAATTTAACACAGATTCCTAGAACGACCAAACGTGCTCGTGTTATTGATGACGTAATGTTTACCTGCAATTGTCACACTAATTGTTATGCATCATTTATTTTTAAACATTTATGGAAACTATATGTTAAACTCACCAACTGTTCAAATAGTTGACCCAAAACCATTTTTACATATGTAACAGGTTAAAGTGAAGATATGATGAAGATATAGGATAAGCTAGTGGACCTAGTTAATTGTAAGCAAATGTTTAGTAATTTCAAATTGTAATACTTTGTACATCCAAATTGTATAATGGTTGATTTTATTTAAATAAATGTAGTACTTGTTTGTTACAATGATGCTTCAATGATTCATACATATTAATAGCGCCATGCGCTAATGAACAATCAAGCTCGCGCCCCGACGTGTTACGCCGTCGGTCGAGGTGAGACATATTTGTATCAGAGCCATGGTTATAGGGATCTAGGTTATGAGAAATGGTCGCCTAGACTATAACTAAACTAACCCCGACCGACGTAAGGAATACTTAGTTTACTAAGCTTGTTTATATAAATGTTACGGTGAAGTGTACTCGCTTCATATTTCCTAAAACTTATTGAATGACTCGGACTAGCTAAGAAAACAATCAAGTGAGTATTCATACTCCCTTTTTTACTTTTAGTATTTTGGGATGTTACATATGTTTACTCAAAACAATGTTTACAATCAAAACCATTCGATGCAAGTGTTTAGTCTGTGTTACTTAGATTCCTTACTATGTGAATGTGTGCTTTGTGAAATCTATTATTCATTATTCATGTGTTATCTATTGCAAACACGATTGAAATACTAGATGTTATGCTAGTATTGAAACTTGTTTGAGAGACTATTATCTGTTGTAGACTTAGTTGAAGTATTAGTTATTATACTATTACTGAAACTGGTTTGAGAGAATGTTATCTATTGCAAACTTGAGTTTTGCATGTCTTAGTTTAAGACTTGATCAGTCTTGACTAAGTTATATGTATTAATCTTGTTTGAGAGAACATTATTGTTATTGTATTCATTTTATGTGCAAACAAGTAACCTATGCGTGCTTCTCTTCAGCTTCTAGATAGTCTAATTGTTATGCATCATTTATTTTTAAACATTTATTGAAACTGTATGTTAAACTCACCAACTGTTCAAATAGTTGACCCAAAACCATTTTTACATATGTAACAGGTTAAAGTGAAGATATGATGAAGATATAAGATAAGCTATTGGACCTAGTTAATTGTAAGCAAATGTTTGGTAATTTCAAATTGTAATACTTTGTACATCCAAATTATATAACGGTTGATTTTATTTAAATAAATGTAGTACTTGTTTGTTACAATGACGCTTTAAGGATTCGTACATATTAATAGCGCCATGCGCTAATGAACAATCAAGCTCGCGCCCCGACGTGTTACGCCGTCGGTCGAGGTGAGACATATTTGTATCAGAACCACGGTTATAAGGATCTAGGTTATGAGAAATGGTCGCCTAGACTATAACTAAACTAACCCCGACCGACGTAAGGAACACTTAGTTTACTAAGCTAGTTTATATAAACGTTATGGTGAAGGGTACTCGCTTCATATTTCCTACAACTTATTGAATGACTCGGACTAGCGAAGAAAACAATCAAGTTAGTATTCATACTCCCTCTTTTACTTTTAGCATATTCGGATGTTACATATGTTTACTCAAAACAATGTTTACAATCAAAACCATTCGATGCAAGCGTTTAGTCTATGTTAGTTAGAATCCTTACTATGTGAATGTGTGCTTTGTGAAATCTATTATTCATTATTCATGTGTTATCTATTGCAAACACGATTGAAATACTAGATGTTATGCTAGTATTGAAACTTGTTTGAGAGACTATTATCTATTGCAGACTTAGTTGAAGTATTAGTTATTATACTATTACTAACACTGGTTTGAGAGATGTTATCTATTGCAAAATTTAGTTTTGCATGTCTTAGTTTAAGACTTGATTAGTCTTGACTAAGTTATATGTATTAATCTTGTTTGAGAGAACATTATTGTTATTGTATTCATTTTATGTGCAAACATGTAACCTATGCGTGCTTCTCTTCAGATACTAGATAGTCTAATTGTTATGCAGCATTTATTTTTAAACATTTATTGAAACTCTATGTTAAACTCACCAACTGTTCAAATAGTTGACCCAAAACCATTTTTACATATGTAACAGGTTAAAGTGAAGATATGATGAAGATATAGGATAAGCTAGTGGACCTAGTTAATTGTAAGCAAATGTTTAGTAATTTCAAATTGTAATACTATGTACATCCAAATTATATAATGGTTGATTTTATTTAAATAAATGTAGTGCTTGTTTGTAACAATGATGCTTTAATGATTCATACATATTAATAGCGCCATGCGCTAATGAACAATCAAGCTCGCGCCCCGACGTGTTACGCCGTCGGTCGAGGTGAGACATATTTGTATCAGAGCCATGGTTATAGGGATCTAGGTTATGAGAAATGGTCGCCTAGACTATAACTAAACTAACCCCGACCGACGTAAGGAATACTTAGTTTACTAAGCTTGTTTATATAAACGTTACGGTGAAGTGTACTCGCTTCATATTTCCTACAACTTATTGAATGACTCGGACTAGCTAAGAAAACAATCAAGTGAGTATTCGTACTCCCTTTTTTACTTTTAGTATTTTGGGATGTTACATATGTTTACTCAAAACAATGTTTACAATCAAAACCATTCGATGCAAGCGTTTAGTCTACGTTACTTAGATTCCTTACTATGTGAATGTGTGCTTTGTGAAATCTATTATTCATTATTCATGTGTTATCTATTGCAAACACGATTGAAATACTAGATGTTATGCTAGTATTGAAACTTGTTTGAGAGACTATTATCTGTTGTAGACTTAGTTGAAGTATTAGTTATTATACTATTACTGAAACTGGTTTGAGAGAATGTTATCTATTGCAAACTTGAGTTTTGCATGTCTTAGTTTAAGACTTGATCAGTCTTGACTAAGTTATATGTATTAATCTTGTTTGAGAGAACATTATTGTTATTGTATTCATTTTATGTGCAAACAAGTAACCTATGCGTGCTTCTCTTCAGCTTCTAGATAGTCTAATTGTTATGCATCATTTATTTTTAAACATTTATTGAAACTGTATGTTAAACTCACCAACTGTTCAAATAGTTGACCCAAAACCATTTTTACATATGTAACAGGTTAAAGTGAAGATATGATGAAGATATAGGATAAGCTAGTGGACCTAGTTAATTGTAAGCAAATGTTTAGTAATTTCAAATTGTAATACTTTGTACATCCAAATTATATAATGGTTGATTTTATTTAAATAAATGTAGTACTTGTTTGTTACAATGATGCTTTAAGGATTCATACATATTAATAGCGCCATGCGCTAATGAACAATCAAGCTCGCGCCCCGACGTGTTACGCCGTCGGTCGAGGTGAGACATATTTGTATCAGAGCCATGGTTATAAGGATCTAGGCTATGAGAAATGGTCGCCTAGACTATAACTAAACTAACCCCGACCGACGTAAGGAATACTTAGTTTACTAAGCTTGTTTATATAAACGTTATGGTGAAGTGTACTCGCTTCATATTTCGTACAACTTATTGAATGACTCGGACTAGCGAAGAAAACAATCAAGTTAGTATTCATACTCCCTCTTTTACTTTTAGCATATTCGGATGTTACCTATGTTTACTCAAAACAATGTTTACAATCAAAACCATTCGATGCAAGCGTTTAGTCTATGTTAGTTAGAATCCTTACTATGTGAATGTGTGCTTTGTGAAATCTATTATTCATTATTCATGTGTTATCTATGGCAAACACGATTGAAATACTAGATGTTATGCTAGTATTGAAACTTGTTTGAGAGACTATTATCTATTGCAGACTTAGTTGAAGTATTAGTTATTATACTATTACTAACACTGGTTTGAGAGAATGTTATCTATTGCAAACTTGAGTTTTGCATGTCTTAGTTTAAGACTTGATTAGTCTTGACTAAGTTATATGTATTAATCTTGTTTGAGAGAACATTATTGTTATTGTATTCATTTTATGTGCAAACATGTAACCTATGCGTGCTTCTCTTCAGATTCTAGATAGTCTAATTGTTATGCAGCATTTATTTTTAAACATTTATTGAAACTGTATGTTAAACTCACCAACTGTTCAAATAGTTGACCCAAAACCATTTTTACATATGTAACAGGTTAAAGTGAAGATATGATGAAGATATAGGATAAGCTAGTGGACCTAGTTAATTGTAAGCAAATGTTTAGTAATTTCAAATTGTAATACTTTGTACATCCAAATTATATAATGGTTGATTTTATTTAAATAAATGTAGTGCTTGTTTGTTACAATGATGCTTTAATGATTCATACATATTAATAGCGCCATGCGCTAATGAACAATCAAGCTCGCGCCCCGACGTGTTACGCCGTCGGTCGAGGTGAGACATATTTGTATCAGAGCCATGGTTATAGGGATCTAGGTTATGAGAAATGGTCGCCTAGACTATAACTAAACTAACCCCGACCGACGTAAGGAATACTTAGTTTACTAAGCTTGTTTATATAAACGTTACGGTGAAGTGTACTCGCTTCATATTTCCTATAACTTATTGAATGACTCGGACTAGCTAAGAAAACAATCAAGTGAGTATTCATACTCCCTTTTTTACTTTTAGTATTTTGGGATGTTACGTATGTTTACTCAAAACAATGTTTACAATCAAAACCATTCGATGCAAGCGTTTAGTCTACGTTACTTAGATTCCTTACTATGTGAATGTGTGCTTTGTGAAATCTATTATTCATTATTCATGTGTTATCTATTGCAAACACGATTGAAATACTAGATGTTATGCTAGTATTGAAACTTGTTTGAGAGACTATTATCTATTGCAGACTTAGTAGAAGTATTAGTTATTATACTATTACTGAAACTGGTTTGAGAGAATGTTATCTATTGCAAACTTGAGTTTTGCAAGTCTTAGTTTAAGACTTGATAAGTCTTGACTAAGTTATATGTATTAATCTTGTTTGAGAGAACATTATTGTTATTGTATTCATTTTATGTGCAAACATGTAACCTATGCGTGCTTCTCTTCAGATTCTAGATAGTCTAATTGTTATGCATCATTTATTTTTAAACATTTATTGAAACTGTATGTTAAACTCACCAACTGTTCAAATAGTTGACCCAAAACCATTTTTACATATGTAACAGGTTAAAGTGAAGATATGATGAAGTTATAGGATAAGCTAATGGACCTAGTTAATTGTAAGCAAATGTTTAGTAATTTCAAATTGTAATACTTTGTACATCCAAATTATATAATGGTTGATTCTATTTAAATAAATGTAGTACTTGTTTGTTACAATGATGCTTTAAGGATTCGTACATATTAATAGCGCCATGCGCTAATGAACAATCAAGCTCGCGCCCCGACGTGTTACGCCGTCGGTCGAGGTGAGACATATTTGTATCAGAGCCATGGTTATAAGGATCTAGGTTATGAGAAATGGTCGCCTAGACTATAACAAAACTAACCCCGACCGACGTAAGGAATACTTAGTTTACTAAGCTTGTTTATATAAACGTTATGGTGAAGTGTACTCGCTTCATATTTCCTACAACTTATTGAATGACCCGGACTAGCGAAGAAAACAATCAAGTTAGTATTCATACTCCCTCTTTTACTTTTAGCAAATTCGGATGTTACATATGTTTACTCAAAACAATGTTTACAATCAAAACCATTCGATGCAAGCGTTTAGTCTATGTTAGTTAGAATCCTTACTATGTGAATGTGTGCTTTTAGAAATCTATTATTCATTATTCATGTGTTATCTATTGCAAACACGATTGAAATACTAGATGTGATGCTAGTATTGAAACTTGTTTGAGAGACTACTATCTATTGCAGACTTAGTTGAAGTATTAGTTATTATACTATTACTAACACTGGTTTGAGAGAATGTTATCTATTGCAAACTTGAGTTTTGCATGTCTTAGTTTAAGTCTTGACTAAGTTATATGTATTAATCTTGTTTGAGAGAACATTATTGTTATTGTATTCATTTTATGTGCAAACATGTAACCTATACGTGCTTCTCTTCAGATTCTAGATAGTCTAATTGTTATGCATCATTTATTTTTAAACATTTATTGAAACTGTATGTTAAACTCACCAACTGTTCAAATAGTTGACCCAAAACCATTTTTACATATGTAACAGGTTAAAGTGAAGATATGATGAAGATATAGGATAAGCTAGTGGACCTAGTTAATTGTAAGCAAATGTTTAGTAATTTCAAATTGTAATACTTTGTACATCTAAATTATATAATGGTTGATTTTATTTAAATAAATGTAGTACTTGTTTGTTACAATGATGCTTTAATGATTCATACATATTAATAGCGCCATGCGCTAATGAACAATCAAGCTCGCGCCCCGACGTGTTACGCCGTCGGTCGAGGTGAGACATATTTGTATCCGAGCCATGGTTATAGGGATCTAGGTTATGAGAAATGGTCGCCTAGACTATAACTAAACTAACCCCGACCGACGTAAGGAATACTTAGTTTACTAAGCTTGTTTATATAAACGTTACGGTGAAGTGTACTCGCTTCATATTTCCTACAACTTATTGAATGACTCGGACTAGCTAAGAAAACAATCAAGTTAGTATTCATACTCCCTTTTTTACTTTTAGTATTTTGGGATGTTACATATGTTTACTCAAAACAATGTTTACAATCAAAACCATTCGATGCAAGCGTTTAGTCTATGTTACTTAGATTCCTTACTATGTGAATGTGTGCTTTGTGAAATCTATTATTCATTATTCATGTGTTATCTATTGCAAACACGATTGAAATACTAGATGTTATGCTAGTTTTGAAACTTGTTTGAGAGACTATTATCTATTGTAGACTTAGTTGAAGTATTAGTTATTATACTATTACTGAAACTGGTTTGAGAGAATGTTATCTATTGCAAACTTGAGTATTGCATGTCTTAGTTTAAGACTTGATCAGTCTTGACTAAGTTATATGTATTAATCTTGTTTGAGAGAACATTATTGTTATTGTATTCATTTTATGTGCAAACATGTAACCTATACGTGCTTCTCTTCAGATTCTAGATAGTCTAATTGTTATGCATCATTTAGTTTTAAACATTTATTGAAACTGTATGTTAAACTCACCAAATGTTCAAATAGTTGACCCAAAACCATTTTTACATATGTAACAGGTTAAAGTGAAGATATGATGAAGATATAGGATAAGCTAGTGGACCTAGTTAATTGTAAGCAAATGTTTAGTAACTTCAAATTGTAATACTTTGTACATCCAAATTATATAATGGTTGATTTTATTTAAATAAATGTAGTACTTGTTTGTTACAATGATGCTTTAATGATTCATACATATTAACAGCGCCATGCGCTAATGAACAATCAAGCTCGCGCCCCGACGTGTTACGCCGTCGGTCGAGATGAGACATATTTGTATCAGAGCCATGGTTATAAGGATCTAGGTTATGAGAAATGGTTGCCTAGACTATAACTAAACTAACCCCGACCGACGTAAGGAATACTTAGTTTACTAAGCTTGTTTATATAAACGTTATGGTGAAGTGTACTCGCTTCATATTTCCTACAACTTATTGAATGACTCGGACTAGCGAAGAAAACAATCTAGTTAGTATTCATACTCCCTCTTTTACTTTTAGCATATTGAGATGTTACATATGTTTACTCAAAACAATGTTTACAATCAAAACCATTCGATGCAAGCGTTTAGTCAATGTTAGTTAGAATCCTTACTATGTGAATGTGTGCTTTGTGAAATCTATTATTCATTATTCATGTGTTATTTATTGCAAACACGATTGAAATACTAGATGTTATGCTAGTATTGAAACTTGTTTGAGAGACTATTATCTATTGCAGACTTAGTTGAAGTATTAGTTATTATACTATTACTGAAACTGGTTTGAGAGAATGTTATCTATTGCAAACTTGAGTTTGGCATGTCTTAGTTTAAGACTTGATCAGTCTTGACTAATTTATATGTATTAATCTTGTTTGAGAGAACATTATTGTTATTGTATTCATTTTATGTGCAAACATGTAACCTATACGTGCTTCTCTTCAGATTCTAGATAGTCTAATTGTTATGCATCATTTAGTTTTAAACATTTATTGAAACTGTATGTTAAACTCACCAACTGTTCAAATAGTTGACCCAAAACCATTTTTACATATGTAACAGGTTAAAGTGAAGATATGATGAAGATATAGGATAAGCTAGTGGACCTAGTTAATTGTAAGCAAATGTTTAGTAATTTCAAATTGTAATACTTTGTACATCCAAATTATAGAATGGTTGATTTTATTTAAATAAATGTAGTACTTGTTTGTTACAATGATGCTTTAATGATTCATACAAATTAATAGCGCCATGCGCTAATGAACAATCAAACTCGCTCCCCGACGTGTTACGCCGTCGGTCGAGGTGAGACATATTTGTATCAGAGCCATGGTTATAGGGATCTAGGTTATGAGAAATGGTCGCCTAGACTATAACTAAACTAACCCCGACCGACGTAAGGAATATTTAGTTTACTAAGCTTGTTTATATAAACGTTACGGTGAAGTGTACTCGCTTCATATTTCCTACAACTTATTGAATGACTCGGACTAGCTAAGAAAACAATCAAGTTAGTATTCATACTCCCTTTTTTACTTTTAGTATTTTGGGATGTTACATATGTTTACTCAAAACAATGTTTACAATCAAAACCATTCGATGCAAGCGTTTAGTCTACGTTACTTAGATTCCTTACTATGTGAATGTGTGCTTTGTGAAATCTATTATTCATTATTCATGTGTTATCTATTGCAAACACGATTGAAATACTAGATGTTACGCTAGTATTGAAACTTGTTTGAGAGACTATTATCTATTGCAGACTTAGTTGAAGTATTAGTTATTATACTATTACTGAAACTGGTTTGAGAGAATGTTATCTATTGCAAACTTGAGTTTTGCATGTCTTAGTTTAAGACTTGATCAGTCTTGACTAAGTTATATGTATTAATCTTGTTTGAGAGAACATTATTGTTATTGTATTCATTTTATGTCCAAACATGTAACCTATACGTGCTTCTCTTCATATTCTAGATAGTCTAATTGTTATGCATCATTTAGTTTTAAACATTTATTGAAACTGTATGTTAAACTCACCAAATGTTCAAATAGTTGACCCAAAACCATTTTTACATATGTAACAGGTTAAAGTGAAGATATGATGAAGATATAGGATAAGCTATTGGACCTAGTTAATTGTAAGCAAATGTTTAGTAATTTCAAATTGTAATACTTTGTACATCCAAATTATATAGTGGTTGATTTTATTTAAATAAATGTAGTACTTGTTTGTTACAATGATGCTTTAATGATTCATACATATTAACAGCGCCATGCGCTAATGAACAATCAAGCTCGCGCCCCGACGTGTTACGCCGTCGGTCGAGATGAGACATATTTGTATCAGAGCCATGGTTATAAGGATCTTGGTTATGAGAAATGGTCGCCTAGACTATAACTAAACTAACCCCGACCGACGTAAGGAATACTTAGTTTACTAAGCTTGTTTATATAAACGTTATGGTGAAGTGTACTCGCTTCATATTTCCTACAACTTATTGAAAGACTCGGACTAGCGAAGAAAACAATCAAGTTAGTATTCATACTCCCTCTTTTACTTTTAGCATATTGGGATGTTACATATGTTTACTCAAAACAATGTTTACAATCAAAACCATTCGATGCAAGCGTTTAGTCAATGTTAGTTAGAATCCTTACTATGTGAATGTGTGCTTTGTGAAATCTATTATTCATTATTCATGTGTTATTTATTGCAAACACGATTGAAATACTAGATGTTATGCTAGTATTGAAACTTGTTTGAGAGACTATTATCTATTGCAGACTTAGTTGAAGTATTAGTTATTATACTTTTACTGAAACTGGTTTGAGAGAATGTTATCTATTGCAAACTTGAGTTTGGCATGTCTTAGTTTAAGACTTGATCAGTCTTGACTAATTTATATGTATTAATCTTGTTTGAGAGAACATTATTGTTATTGTATTCATTTTATGTGCAAACATGTAACCTATACGTGCTTCTCTTCATATTCTAGATAGTCTAATTGTTATGCATCATTTAGTTTTAAACATTTATTGAAACTGTATGTTAAACTCACCAACTGTTCAAATAGTTGACCCAAAACCATTTTTACATATGTAACAGGTTAAAGTGAAGATATGATGAAGATATAGGATGTCACACCTCTGCGCCGCGTGCGGAATCTACGGCGCGGTGACGTATGAACAGTTGAATCATGCACAAGTATTGAATAAGAACAACCACAATGGATTACTATGTTTCATAATGTTAAGATAATTGTTTGGTTACAGATAACTATCTACCAAAAGAAGGACAACTACAGACCCAAAATATAGTTACAAAATAAGACTTCAAACAAAACAATTAAACAATCAGGATTTAGTGTGTTTCTAATCCATCCTAGCATGTTTCTTCATCTTGTTCTATCTTAGAATGGTCTCCTTAGTTGTCCTTGAGAATGTCTTAAACCTGATTACCTGAAACACGTGAAAAGTAACTGTCAACTACAGACGTAGTTGGTGAGAACAATAGGTTTAAACATTTGTAAACATGAGTATATGGTTTAAGGCATAGGTAAGTTAAAGCAACATAAGATTCACACGGATGAGCTGCAACCCAAACTAACATCAAGTAAGAAAATGAGTGTAAACAGTCCAATCACTGTTTGCACGAGAGTCAACATATAATATCAAGTCCCAAACCACGTTTGGAGTTAGATAATGTGTCAACAGTTTTGATAAAACCATATGTAACCGAAATCTGCAGTTAGTTTATAAAACAGATTTAAAAACTAACTGCAGCAATCGGCCTGCCCCAATGTGTGTGTCCGCTTTCCCTTGTTGTGATCACCCAGTACTAACGCTAATGAATATGATACTTGATGCTTTTACAAGTTTGTTTACAACAATAGACACCATGTTTCTGAACCTTACTTTAACCGGATGTGTTAATGCCTTAATTGATAACATGAATTGAAAACCTAGATTTAATTCCACGAATTAAATCCTTTGTTTTGAATACCATGAAATGAACCACTTGATTTGAATACCATGATGTGAACCACTTGATTTGAATACCATGATGTGAACCACTTGATTTGAATACCGTGATGTGAACCACTTGATTTGAATACCATAAAATAGTGACCTTGTGTAATAACAAGGTTTATAACAAAAGAGTTTATAAAATCCTTTATTTAAAAGTGTTTATCCTTCATAAATACATTTGAGTAAATCGGTTACAAAACAGTTCAAAGATTCTTTATAAAACCTTTGTAGTGAAAAGAGTTTAAGAGTTGATAATTCCTTTAAAACAGTTGATGAATCCCTAGGATTCGTAAAATGAACCCATAATGTTTATAAGAATACACACACACCTTGTGTAATGAAACATGATTGTAAACGATTGATTTGATCACGTGTTCCACCCCAAAACAGTTACAAAACAGTAAAAGAGGGGCTAAAGTTCTCACATGTCTGCAGTAGACTCTGAACTAAACAGTTAGCAAGTAGCAAACAGGACTTCTAATTGTTTCCTATAACATTGTAATCATACATAAGATATAGGATTTATAATTGTATAACTTTGATTCATTGTTTGACTTGTGTTCTCTTGAACATGATTAACACTTGATAACTTGTTCTCATGATTATGATTGTTGTGAAAACTTGAAAGTTATGATTTGAATCACTTGATTGATCATGGCTCCAAGAAACGAATATGAAATGATCCTTTGTGCATAAATCTTATGCATAAAATGATAATTGTTTGAGAGTTTGATAACCATAGGTTAACATGTATTTTGATAAGATGTTCAATTGTTTTCAAGTCTTGTGATTGTGAATTGATCTTCATGATTATTGTTAAGTTACAAACTTAACCCATTTATGATCAATTCACAATTGTCATAATCGAGGCCTCACGTTGGGCCTTAAGCCCATGAAACCATGAGGCTTAACAAAGGCCACTTAGATCAACAATGGGCCAATTGAATGTGCTATTGGGCCTACTAACTTGTTTATGGACCATGTAACATGCCAAAGACAAAATTGGGCCAACTTACAACTCTTAATGGGCCGAAAGCCACAATGTGAATCAAAGGAACTAACATGGGCCAAGGAGAATTGTTTTGGGCCGAAAAGTGTAAAGAGAAATGCATGTTGGGCCTCGGCTAACTATCTTGGCAGCGAACCTATTATGGTTTTTGCCTTAGGTTCGGCCAAGTAATACACAAGGTTCGGCCCTAGGGTTGCTGCATCATGGGTTCGTGGAGCAACTAGGGTTCGCCATATGCAGCCACTAGGTTCGTGAAGGTTCGACATAGGCTAAGCGATTGCATGCAGGTTCGCAGCAAGGAGGGTTCGTGTCATGGTTCGGGAATGAGGCTCGCTATTCATGCATGCAAGGTTCGTGGAAGGTTCGCACAGGAGCTGGTTCGTTGAACATTCAATGATTCGGTGAAGGATCGTGGAACCCCTAGGGTTCGGCTGAAGACCTGCGAACCATTAGGGTTCGTGGAACCCTCTAAGCTTCGCCAATTGAGGATGACGGTTCGGGATAGGCTTGATGACTCATCACAGGTTCGTGAGATCCCCCTAAAGATTCGGCTAGAAGGTGACGAACCATGCAGGCTCGTGAGCACCCCTGTAGGGTTCGGCCAAGTGCTGTTGAGGTTCGACTCCTGAACCTTCGACGAACCTGTAAACTCTATCATCATCATCCTGTTTGAGCGGTTCCAGGTCACTAGCTAAGTCGATATAATCATCACAGAAGGTTGCTACACAGTCGAGACTTAAAAGATAATGTGATAAAACCAGTTATGTGTGCATTTAACAAACCCACAAACGAAAACCCTAATCTCGTGATAGTTCAAGCTTCAATACCTCGATTTTTGCTGGACAAAACCACTGATCCGCTGTACTTTCTTGTAGTACTCGTTGAGAGCTTCGCGTGGACACCAAGAACACCAAAATCCGTTGAGAATCGAAGAAGATACGAACGTTTAAAGTTTGGAATTCTAGAGAGAGGTGGGAGACGAATTTGTAGAGAGAGAAAGGGTTGTTGGTGACATAAATGAGCATTTAAGTCTTGTTCAAGGCTTTTATAGCTCGTGTGATATTCGGGTTCGTTTCGGTCGCTCGGTTCGCGTTTCCGGAACGTAACGCGTATTTGACGCGAATTAAAAATAAAAGAGTTGTTAAACTCATTAAAATGATGAGTTTCAAAATTGTAAAAAATATAAAATAATTAATTTAATTATTTTTACTCTTCGTGCGTTGACAGATCGTTAAACATTCACAATTACGTGTATACCCGCAATCGCGTACGTTTTCCGATCGTATTAATTATTTAAAGTCGTTTAATCGTAATTATAAGTTCAACATTCGTATTATTATGGATCGTCACCCATAACTATACTCAGTCTCGCTTACGTATTACGATTCTTGTGAATTAATTAATTGTTATAATATTCGTCTCGACACTACGCACTAACACTAACCTGTTACACCGAACTCAGTATATATATATAGGGCTCACTCTCGTTGCCCACCACTGTTTCGATATAACCAATTACTGTTCTTGCCTAGTGAAATCGACTGTAAATAAATAATACATACATGTTTATGAACACTAAGATCCTGTAACACACAAACACACATTATGAACATATGAAGCACATTGATTAACTGCAAATGGACAGACACTGTTCTAACACTGTTTCCGACTACATGACTAAATGTACAAATGTTACAGTCTCCCCTAGTTAAGGGAATTTCGTCCCGAAATTAACTAGCCGAAGATACTGCAAGTTTGAGTTTGCTTAGCTACAGGACCAATCCGTTCCAGGATCTCAAAAGGTCCAACGTACCTTGGTGCAAGTTTCCCTTTCTTCCCGAATCGGACAACGCCTTTCCAGGGAGAAACTTTGAGTAAGACTCGGTCATCGACTTGAAACTCAAGCGGTTTCCGACGTCGATCAGCATAACTCTTCTGCCGATTTCGTGCGGCCTTAAGCCGTGACTGAATGATTGTGATTTTGTCTGATGTTTCCTGAATGAGTTCTGGTCCTACGACCTGTGAGTCACCAATCTCGGTCCAACAGACCGGTGATCGGCACTTTCTACCATATAGAGCTTCGAATGGTGCACATTGAATGCTCGTATGATAGCTATTGTTATATGAAAACTCAATGAGTGGGAGATGAGTGTCCCAACTTCCACCGAAGTCAATGACAAAAGAACGAAGCATGTCCTCAAGTGTTTGGATAGTCCTTTCGCTTTGGCCGTCGGTTTGAGGATGATACGCCGTGCTAAGATTAACACGTGTTCCCAAAGCCTTTTGCAATGATTGCCAAAAGCGAGAAGTGAAACGACTATCACGATCAGATATGATTGATGTTGGAGTACCATGTCGTGCAATAATTTCGTTAATGTACAATGTGGATAACTTCTCAATCTTGTAATCCTCTCGGATCGGGAGAAAATGAGCAGATTTGGTGAGTCGATCAACGATCACCCAAATCGAATCGTAGCCTCGCGGAGTTCTCGGCAACTTTGTTATGAAATCCATGGAAATTTGCTCCCATTTCCATTGAGGAATTTCAGGTTGCTGTAGAAGTCCCGAAGGTTTTTAATGTTCTGCTTTGACCTTTGAACATGTAAGACATTTTCCCACGTACAGTGCTATGTCTTTCTTCATCCCCGGCCACCAGTAAGATGTCCTCAAGTCTTGATACATCTTGTCGGCTCCAGGATGAACTGAGTATCGCGACTTATGGGCCTCATCACAGATGAGCGTACGCAATTCTTCAGACTTTGGAATCCAAATGCGGCCATTGAGATATAACAACCCATCAGATCGAGGTTCTAGTTTCTTCTCAATGCCACAATCCAAGTCTGTCTTGAGTTGATTGTCTGTTACTACTTGTTGTTGTGCAATGCGAATCAAGTCTTTCAAGTTTGGCTGTGTGTTGATCTCCATGGCTCTTACACGAATTGGTTTGACCGGTTCTTTGCGACTAAGAGCATCCGCCACCACATTGGCTTTACCCGGATGGTAACGAATCTCACAGTCGTAATCAGTTAGAAGCTCAACCCAACGTCGTTGTCTCATGTTGAGTTCTTTCTGATTGAGAATGTGTTGCAGGCTCTTGTGGTCTGTATAGATGACACATTTAGTACCGTACAGGTAGTGTCTCCAAATCTTCAATGCAAAGACCACAGCCCCTAGCTCAAGGTCATGAGTAGTGTAATTCTTCTCGTGAACCTTAAGTTGTCTTGAAGCATACGCAATGACCTTGTCCCGTTGCATAAGTACACAACCGAGACCAAGGTTTGAAGCATCACAGTAGACAATGAAATCATCACTGCCTTCTGGAAGACTAAGGATAGGGGAGTAGCATAACTTCTGTTTAAGAAGTTGAAATGCATCTTCCTGTTTCTGTCCCCATATAAACGCTTGACTTTTCTGAGTCAAAGTGGTAAGTGGCAAGGCAATCTTAGAGAAATTCGCAATGAATCTCCTGTAATAGCCCGCCAGACCCAGAAACGAACGAATCTCTGTTGGAGTAGATGGAGTAGTCCAGTTCTTAATCGCCTCAATCTTTGCTGGATCTACATGTATTCCATCCCTGTTGATGACATGTCCTAAGAAGTGAACTTCCTTTAGCCAAAACTCACATTTTGAGAATTTAGCATATAGTTGTTCAGTTCTTAGTAACTCTAAGACTTTCTTCAAATGATCCTCGTGCTCTTGTTCTGACTTGGAATAAATCAATATATCGTCAATGAAGACAATAACAAACTGATCCAAGTATGGCCTGCAGACTCGGTTCATCAAGTCCATGAACACTGCGGGTGCATTGGTCAGCCCAAATGGCATAACCACAAACTCATAGTGTCCATATCGAGTCCTAAATGCAGTCTTTGGTATATCCTCATCATTTACTCTTAACTGATGATACCCAGATCGTAAGTCAATCATAGAGAAGCAAGTTGCTCCCTGCAATTGATCAAACAGATCATCGATCCTGGGCAGAGGATATCTATTCTTGATTGTCAACTTGTTCAACTCACGATAGTCGATGCACATACGAAATGAACCGTCTTTCTTTTTGACAAAGAGAACCGGAGCTCTCCATGGAGAGAAACTCGGTCTTATGAAACCTTTGTCTAAAAGTTCTTGAAGCTGACTAGACAGTTCTTGCATCTCAGACGGTGCTAATCGATACGGTGACTTCGCCACTGGGTTTGCTCTAGGGACGAGATCAATTCTAAACTCCACTTGTTGTACTGGTGGTAGTCCAGGCAAGTCTTCTGGAAATACGTCTGGATAATCTTTGATAACTGGAACATCTCCAACTGCTTTGTTTTCAGGTTTCTTTTCCACCACATGCGCCAGGAACACATAATATTTCTTCTTCAAGTACTTCCTCGCCTTGATGCACGATACAATCTTCAATCCGTGGCATGGTTTCTCGCCGTAGACTATCATCGTTTCGCCGGACGGTAGGGGAATTCGAATGAGTTTCTCAGAGCATACGATTTCAGCATTGTTTTTGGATAACCAATCCATTCCTATCACGACTTCGAAACTTCCAAGCGTCATAGGAATAAGATCGATGAGGAAAGAATGGTCGTTCAATCTTAATTCACAACCATGGATAATGGAATCTACAACTATAGTCTTACCATTCGCTACTTCTACTGTATAGGGAGCAGTAAGTATAGAAAGTTGCATATTAAGCACAGAAGCAGTATGAGCAGAGATAAAACTTTTATCGGCACCAGTATCAAATATGATAGGAACATAATGATCATTGATAAGAAATGTACCCGTGATGACTGCCGGCTCTTCACGTGCTTCAGCAGTTCCAATAACAAAAGCACGAGCAGCAGCGGTATTGTTGTTGAGTTTTGGAAACTGATTTCTTAAGTGTCCCTCTGCTCCACAATTATAACAGGCCCTTCCACCTGTAGCAGCAGTGGTAGTGGTAGCAGTAGTTGCAGCAGCAAGATGAGTAGATCTACAAGTAGCTGCAAAGTGTCCCATACGCCCACATTTGAGACACTTCTTGCATGGAGTGTTGGGCAGATGATGATACTGGCATTTGGTGCAAAGTGGAAACGTGCCAGTATAAGACTTTCTGGCGTTAGCAAGTTGTGGCATAGCATTAATAGGTGTGGCATGAGTAGGAGCAGCTGCAGTCAACGCTGCAAAGTTCTTGATCGTCTTCTGTTTCTTTTTCTTATGATGGTGCTGTTCAGGCTTCTTGCCTTCTTCAATCTGTGCTCCCTTGAACCCCTTTCGGGTGAGCACCCCTGACTTCACATATTCTTCAGTAAGTGAAGCACCAAGTTGAATTGCTGCTTCCAAAGTAGTGGGGTTGTTCCCCATAACAGTTCCTCTGACAACTAAAGGCAAACCTTCAATGTATTTCTCTATCCTGCGGGATAGAGGAGTAACCAAATGTGGTACCAAAATACACAACTCATGGAAACGAGTTGTATATTTGGCATTTTCGCCATTGTCTTGCACCAGATTCCACATCTCTACCTCGAGTTTCTTCAGTTCATGACGTGGACAAAACTTCTCCACGAGTAAGTTCTTGAAACCGTCCCACGGTAAAGCTAAAGCAACTTCACGTCCTCTGGTGTTCTTCTCAGAATTCCACCAGGTGAGTGCGCCTTTATGAAATGCGCTTGAGGCCATCTTGACCTTCAGATTCTCAGGACATCCAGTGAAGTCGAGAATGTCTTCAATGCTTTCCAGCCATTGCAGTAGGCCGGTAGCTCCCTCGGTACCAGAGTACTTAGGAGGCTTAGCATCGTTGAACTGCTTGAAAGTAAAGTTAGCAGTTCCAGCGTTAGTGGCATTGGAGTTGTGTGCTGAATCACTGGTACTACCCCGAAGATTCTAGGTGATATCAGTGACCATACCAGGAATTACTTCCCGCATATGAACAGCGATAGCTCGGGCAATCTTGTTGATCTCATCATCATTACCACTTGTCGAGTCCCCAGCATTAGGGTCACGTCCAGGAGGCATTCTACGAATAGAAGCCACAAGCGGGTCAGTAATGAGAAAGGATACAATTGAATTTTCATGATAAGGTCAGTAATATATCCATACTACTAGTATTCTCATTCAATTGTAATATGATCCAATACACGTATAAGTTATCAACTTATTTGCATACTTATCATGTGATTATGTACGATGTCCCATGATCTCTCCACCAAACCTACGCACTGACACTTTCCCGATATACCGAAAATAGTATATATATAGGGCTCACTCTCGCTGCCCACCACCGTTTCGATATACCACGATCATGCCCTTGCTAGCATTTGACAACATGTTTGTACTGATTTCCAAGTGTGTTCCATTGATTAAGAATCCCATGATCTTTGATCAACTTGAACTATGATTGATTCCATGATTGAACTATGATTATGTTATGCGTGCACCTACTAACAGTTGTTAACATGTAGAACTAAGTCATACGTGTGTTCTACACTTTCCTGTTAACCTATGTCAGTAAGTACTAATGATGTAATCACTTAAGAATGTCACTTAAGGTTTACATTTACAGAATGTTCACAACTTGATTGATTCACCATAATGTTTGGTTCATCCAAGTTTGAATTGCACTATGATTTGATTCACCAATGATTGTTTCCCAAATGTTTGTATCCCATGTGTTTGACTCATGTTCCATGTTTCCAGTTGATCCCGAATCCTCACTCCAAATACAAACGCCTGATTCTCCCTAACGTACTGAAATAAGCTTATATATAGGGTAAGCTCTCACCGACCCACCACTTACCTCAACACATCAGCGTTAATCCGTCGTCTATGTTTGGGGCTAAGATTCCAACTGTTGATTGATTATGATTGTTTCATGATTGCCTCTTGTTCTGTGGATATGTTTATGATTATGTAAACCATGGTTCTTAATTTACTTAGAAATTAAAACCTTAGGTTTCAGCATGTGTGTCCTAGGTTATTTAACCTAGGTTCTCAATACCTACAGTATCGAGTATAATGATCTCCTGTGAGAACTTCAACTAAAGAATACTGTTACACAGATTCTAAGTTATAAAGTTCCTATGATAATGAACACCTGATAATGATAACAATGACAAGGATTTCAAATCAAGATTCTAAATTAATAGCTCTTGACCTTTGAATTCTTATAATGAATATGACAAGGATTTCAAATCAAGACTCTAAATTAATAGATCTTGACCTTTGAATTCCTATAATGAATATGACAAGGACTTTAGATCAAAGATACCAATCTTTGCCTCTAAATCCTATAATGAATATGACAAGAAATTCATATCAAAGATACTGAAAATACAGATCTTTGCCTCTGAATTTCTATAATGATCTCTGTGTGAGAATTTCAGATCAAGGATACTAAGAATACAGATCCTTGACTCTGAAATCCTTAAATGCATATGTGTGAGAATTTAATTCGGTTTCTAAAATTATAGAATTCCGATTCAAACTCCTTGACTCAATGTCTAATCTTAGATAATGTCCCTAAGATCTTTCAAGCATATTGTAGACTTAATGCTCACTTAAGTTACTTAGATCCTAAGTATCCTCAAGCCTATAGCACTTAGTCCTATTGGGTAGCTTAGGTTATAGTCTAGGTCATTAAACATTGGGTTTTTCCTAGTTCTCTACAACCTTGGCTCTGATACCAACCTGTCACACCCCTGCGCCGCGTGCGGAATCCACGGCGCGGTGACGTATGAGCAGTTGAATCATGCACAAGTATTGAATAAGAACAACCACAATGGATTACTAAGTTTCATAATGTTTAGACAATTGTTTAGTTACAGACAATCTATCTACCAAAAGGGAGACAACTACAGACCCAAAATATAGTTACAAAATAAGACTTCAAACAAGACAATTAAACAATCAGGATTTAGTGTGTTTCTAATCCATCCTAGCATGTTTCTTCATCTTGTTCTATCTTAGAATGGTCTCCTTAGTTGTCCCTGAGAATGTCTTAAACCTGATTACCTGAAACACGTGAAAAGTAACTGTCAACTACAGACGTAGTTGGTGAGAACAATAGGTTTAAACATTTGTAAACATGAATATATGATTTAAGGCATAGTTAAGTTAAAGCAACATAAGATTCACACGGATGAGCTGCAACCCAAACTAACATCAAGTAAGAAAATGAGTGTAAACAGTCCAATCACTGTTCGCACGAAAGCCAACATATAATATCAAGTCCCAAAGCACGTTTGGAGTTAGATAATACATCAGCAGTTTTGATAACCATATGACACCAGACCTGCAGTTGGCTTTTAAAAACAAATTTAAAAGCCAACTCCATCCTGGATAAGAAAACAATGACACCAGACCTATAGTTAGCTTTTAAAACAAATTTGAAAGCTAACTCCATCCTGGATAAGAAACAATGAGTCCGCTTTCCCTTGTTGTGATCACCCAGTACTAACGACAATGAAACTTGATGGGTTTATAAGTATGTTTACAACAATAGACACCATGTTTATGAATCTTACTTTAACCGAATGTGTTAATGCCTTAGTTGATAACATGAACTGAAAACCTGGATTTAATTCCATGAATTAAATCCTTTGTTTTGAATACCATGAAATGAACCTCTTGATTTGAATACCATGAACTGATTCTCTTGATTTGAATACCATGAACTGATTCTCTTGATTTGAATACTATGAAATAATGACCTTGTATATTAACAAGGTTTGTAACAAAAGAGTTTCTATAGAATTCATTGTTTTAAAGTGTTTATCCTTTATAAAACATTCGAGTAAACCTGTTATAAAACAGTTCAAGGGTCTTTATAAAACCTTTTAGTGAAAAGAGTTTAGTAGTTGTTAAATCTTTTAAAGCAGTTGATGAATCCCTTGGACTCATAAAATGGACCTGCAATGTTTATAAGAATACGTGAATTTTGTGTAATGAAGTACAATTGTAAACAACTGGTTTGATCACGTGTTCCACCCCAAAACAGTTATAAAACAGTAAAAGAGGGGCTAAAGTTCTCACCTGTCTGCAGTAGACTCTGAACTAAAACAGATAGCAAATAGCAAACAAGACTTCTAATTGTTTCCTATAACATTGTAATCATACATAAGATATAGGATTTATAATTGCATAGACTTTGATTCATTGATTGACTTGTGTTCTCTTGAACTTGATTAACACTAGACTATTTGATCACACGGTTTTGATTGTTGTGAAAACTTGAATGTTAAGCTTTGAATCAAATGAATGATCATGGTTCCATGAAAGATGTGAAATGTTCTTTTGTGTTCAAACTAGTTTGTACACATCACATGTGTTTGAGAATTTGGTTAACCTTTGATCAACATGAAATGTATGAATATGTTTAAGTGTTTTAGACTCTTGTGTTTATGAATTGATCTCATTATTAGTTTAGGTTAATCTTAACCCAACTAAGTCAATTCATAGACATTTTGCATCGTAGGCCACACCATGGGCCATTTAAGTTAATAATGGTCCAATTGGAGGTGATGTTGGGCCAACCAGTAGGCACATAGGCCTTGTAACCCGCCAAGGCTATTATCGAGTTAATTAGATCATAATGAATCATATGGGCTTGGTTTGGGCCTACGAAGCTTGAGTTGGGCCAACAATTGCTTATGTGGGCCATTTAAGGCTCCAAGGTAATATTGATCCAATTAAAGGCCTTAATGGGCCAAGCCATTTCAATTTGGGCTTGGGCTAAACTCCTAGATCGATTTCAAATAGAATTGGGCCGGTTAGAATTGGATTGGGCCGAAACACCTATGACTCGCACACCATGGCAGCGAACCTATAAGCTGCCATGGGTGAGGGTTCGTAGCTAATGTTAATCATCCAAAGGTTCGGTTCTTAAAATTAAAGGGTTCGGTCATACAATCTCCAAGGTTCGGCTAACATGGCAGTAGGCAAGGTTCGTGATTCTTAGGTGTTGATGTGCATGGTTCGTGAAACTTCAAAGGCTCGGCTGAGTTATACATGGTTCGTCGATCAAAGAAGGTTCGTAAGGACTCCAAGGGTTCGGCTGTATTGCAACGAACCATGCAGGTTCGTTTGGACAACCCTAATAGACTCGGCACCCATAGTTCGGCTGGCTAGCATGGAAGATTCGCGCAGGTTCGTGAGACCCATTAGGATTCGTGAGGTCAATGATAACTGAATGCAGGTTCGTAAGTACCCCTGAGGGTTCGGCTAAAAAGCTACGAACCATGATGGTTCGTGGAACACCTCTAGGGTTCGTCCAACTGCTGTTGGGGTTCGGCTTCTGAACCTTCGACGAACCTGTAACCTGGATCGTCTCCTTCATCACAACCTCATTTCTAGACCACGATCTAGGGCATTCAAATCTCAGAGAAGGTTACTACATGTGTGGAAATCAGAAAATGATGCAAGAGAACCGGTTATGTGTGTGTTTAACCAACCCACGCACAAAAACCCTAATTCCCGCAACTTCCTTGGCTTATACCTCGTTTTTGGCTGGATGAATCTGCGAAAATCTTGTACTTTCGTGTAGAGAATGTTGAGAGCTACGCGTGGACACCAAGAATGACGAAATCCGTTGAGAATCGAGCGAGATACGAACGTTTAAAGTTGTGGATTTTTAGAGAGAGGTGGGAGACGAAAATATAGAGAGAGAAAGGGTTGTTGGTGATATAATAAATGAACATTTAAGCCTTGTTCAAGGCTTTTATAGCCCGCGTGGTATTCAGGTTCGTTTCGGTCGCTCGGTTCGTGTTTCCGGAACGTAACGCGTATTTTACGCGGTTTTAAAATAAAAAGAGTTGTTAAACCCATTAAAATGATGAGTTTCAAAATTGTAAAAATATAAAATAATTAATTTAATTATTTTTACTCTTCGTGCGTTGTCAGATCGTTAAACATTCACAGACTTCGTGTATACCCGAAATCGCGTACGTTTTTCGATCGTATAAAATATTTAAAGTCGTTTAATCGTAATTATAAGTTCAACATTCGTATTATTATGGATCATCACCCATAACTATACTCAGTCTCGCTTACGTATTACGATTCTTGTGAATTAATTAATTGTTATAATATTCGTCTCGACACTACGCACTAACACTAACCTGTTACACCGAACTCAGTATATATATAGGGCTCACTCTCGCTGCCCACCACTGTTTCGATATAACAAGATACTGTTCTTGCCTAGTGAACTCGACTGTAAATAAGTAATACATACTTGTCTCAAGAAACAATGATTCTAATACACAAGCACATAATGAACACATGAATCACATTGATTTACTGGACATTGACACACACTGTTCTAACACTGTTCACGACTACATGACTAAATGCACAAATGTTACAATCAAGTCCATGAACACTGCGGGTGCATTGGTCAGCCCAAATGGCATAACCACAAACTCATAGTGTCCATATCGAGTCCTAAATGCCGTCTTTGGTATATCCTCATCATTTATTCTTAACTGATGATACCCGGATCGCAAATCAATCTTAGAGAAACAAGTTGCTCCCTGTAATTGATCAAACAGATCATCGATCCTGGGCAGAGGATATCTATTCTTGATTGTCAACTTGTTCAGCTCACGATAGTCGATGCACATACGAAATGAACCGTCTTTCTTTTTGACAAAGAGAGCCGGAGCTCCCCATGGAGAGAAACTCGGCCTTATGAAACCTTTGTCTAAAAGTTCTTGAAGCTGGCTAGACAGTTCTTGCATCTCAGACGGTGTTAATGGATACGGTGACTTCGCCACTGGGTTTGCTCCAGGGACGAGATCAATTCTAAACTCCACTTGTCGGACTGGTGGTAGTCCAGGCAAGTCTTCTGGAAATACGTCTGGATATTCTTTGATAACTGGAACATCTCCAACTGCTTTCTTTTCAGGTTTCTTTTCCACTACATGAGCTAGGAAAGCATAATATTTCTTCTTCAAGTACTTCCTCGCCTTGATGCACGATACAATCTTCAATCCGCGGCATGGTTTCTCACCATAGACTATCATCGTTTCGTCGGACGGTAAGGGGATTCGGATAAGTTTCTCCGAGCATACGATTTCAGCATTGTTTTTGGATAACCAATCCATTCCTACTACAACTTCGAAGCTTCCGAGAGTCATAGGAATGAGATCGATGGAAAAGAGATGGTCATTTAATCTTAGCTCACAAGCATGAATTATGGAATCTACAACTATGGTCTTACCATTCGCTACTTCTACAGTATAAGGAGCAGTAAGTGTGGATAGTTGCATATTAAGCAAAGAAGCAGTATGAGTAGAGATAAAACTTTTATCGGCACCAGTATCAAATATGATAGGAACATAATGATCATTGATAAGAAATGTACCCGTGATGACTGCCGGCTCTTCACGTGCTTCAGTAGTTCCAATGACAAAAGCACGAGCAGCAGCGGTATTGTTGTTGAGTTTTGGACACTGATTTCTTAAGTGTCCCTCTGCTCCACAATTATAACAGGCCCTTCCACCTGTAGCAGCATTGGTAGTGGTAGCAGTAGTTGCAGCAGCAAGATGAGTAGATCTACAAGTAGCTGCAAAGTGTCCCATACGCCCACATGTGAGACACTTCTTGCATGGAGTGTTGGGCAGATGATGATACTGGCATTTGGTGCAAAGTGGAAACTGGCCAGTATAAAGCTTTCTGGCATTAACAGGTTGTGGCATAGCAGTAATAGGTGTGGCATGAGTAGGAGCAGCTGCAGTCAACGCTGCAAAGTTCTTGATTGTCTTTTGCTTTTTCCTCTTGGGATGGTGCTGTTCAGGCTTCTTGCCTTCTTCAATTTGAGCTCTCTTAAATCCCTTCCGGGTGAGCACACCAGATTTCACATACTCCTCAGTAAGAGTAGCACCAAGTTGAATCGCCGCCTCCAGAGTAGTAGGGTTATTACCCATAACAGTTCCCCTAACTACTAAGGGTACAATGTATTTCTCTATCCTGTGGGATAGAGGAGTAACCAAATGGGGTACCAGAATGCACAACTCCTGGAATCGAGTTGTATACTTTGCGTTCTCTCCACTATCTTGCACCAGATTCCACATCTCCACCTCCAATTTCTTCAGTTCATGACGTGGACAAAACTTTTCCACAAGTAAGTTCTTGAATCCGTCCCACGGTAAGGCTAATGCAACTTCACGTCCTCTGGTGTTTTTCTCAGAATTCCACCAGGTGAGTGCGCCTTTGTGAAAAGCGCTTGAGGCCATCTTGACCTTCAGATTCTCAGGACATCCAGTGAAGTCGAGAATGTCTTCAATGCTTTCCAGCCACTGCAGTAGGCCGGTAGCTCCCTCGGTACCAGAGTACTTAGGAGGCTTAGCATCGTTGAACTGCTTGAAAGTAAAGTTATCAGTTCCAGCGTTAGTGGCATTTGAATTGTGTGCGGAATCACTGGTACTTCCCCGAAGATTCTGGGTGATATCAGTGACCATGCCAGGAATCACATCCCGCATATGAACCGCGATAGCTCGAGCAATCTTGTTGATCTCATCGTCGTTGCCACTTGTTGAACCCCCTCCGTTAGGATCTGGTCGGGGAGGCATTCTACGAATAGAAGCCACAAGTGGGTCAGTAATGAGGAAGGATACAATTGAATTTTCATGATAAGGTCAGTAATATATCCATACTACTAGTATTATCATTCAATTGTAATATGATCCAGTACACGTATAAGTTATCAACTTATTTGCATACTTATCATGTGAATATGTACGATGTTCCATGATCTCTCCACCAAAACTACACACTGACACTTTCCCGATATACCGAAAATAGCTTATATATAGGGCTCACTCTCGCTGCCCACCACCGTTTCGGTATACCACGATCATGCCCTTGCTAGCATTTGGCAACACGTTTGTACTGATTTGCAAGTGTGTTCCATTGATTAAGAATCCCATGATCTTTGATCAACTTGAATTATGATTGATTCCATGATTGAACCATGATTATGTTATGTGTGCACCTACTAACAGTTGTTAACATGTAGAACTAAATCATACGTGTGCTCTACATTTTTTTTTCTTGTTAACTATGTTAGTAAGTACTAATGATGTAATCACTTAAGAATTTCACTTAAGGTTTACATTTACAGAATGTTCACAACTTGATTGATTCACCATAATGTTTGGTTCATCCAAGTTTGAATTGCACTATGATTTGATTCACCAATGATTGTTTCCCAAATGTTTGTATCCCATGTGTTTGACTAATGTTCCATGTTTCCAGTTGATCCCGAATCCTCACTCCAAATACAAATGCCGGATTCCCCCTAACATACTGAAATAAGCTTATATATAGGGTAAGCTCTCACCGACCCACCACTTACCTCAACACATCAGCGTTAATCCGTCGTCTATATTTGGGGCTAAGATTCCAACTGTTGATTGATTATGATTGTTTCATGATTGCCTCTTGCTCTGTGGATATGTTTATGATTATGTAAACCATGGTTCTTAATTTGCTTGAAATTAAAACCTTAGGTTTTAGCATATGTGTCCTAGGTTAATTAACCTAGGTTCTCAATACTTACAGTATCGAGTATAATGATCTCTTGTGAGAACTTCAACTAAAGAATACTGTTACACAGATTCTAAGTTATAAAGTTCCTATGATAATGAACACCTGATAATGATAACAATGATAACAATGACAAGGATTTCAAATCAAGATTCTAAATTAATAGTTCTTGACCTTTGAATTCCTATAATGAGCATGACAAGGATTTCAAATCAAGACTCTAAATTAATAGATCTTGACATTTGAATTCCTATAATGAATATGACAAGGACTTTAGATCAAAGATACCAATCTTTGCCTCTAAATCCCATAATGAATATGACAAGGATCTTAGATCAAAGATACTAAATTAATAGATCTTTGCCTCTAAATCCCATAATGAATATGACAAGGATCTTAGATCAAAGGTACTAAATTAATAGATCTTTGCCTCTAAATCCCATAATGAATATGACAAGGATCTTAGATCAAAGATATCAATCTTTGCCTCTAATTCCTATAATGATCTCTGTGTGAGAACTTCAGATCAAGGATACTATGAATACAGATCCTTGCCTCTGAAATCCTTAAATGCATTTGTGTGAGAATTTAATTCGGTTTCTAAAATTATAGAAGTCCGATTCAAATTATTTGACTCGATATCTAATCTTAGTAAAATGTCCCTAAGATCTTTCAAGCTTGATGTAGACTTAATGCTCGCTTAAGTTACTTAGATCCTAAGTATCCTCAAGTCTATAGCACTTAGTCCTATTGGGTAGCTTAGGTTATAGTCTAGGTCATTAAACATTGGGTTTTTTTTCCTAGTTCTCTACAATCTTGGCTCTGATACCAACCTGTCACACCCCTGCGCCGCGTGCGGAATCCACGGCGCGGTGACGTATGAACAGTTGAATCATGCACAAGTATTGAATAAGAACAACCACAACGGATTACTATGTTTCATAATGTTAAGACAATTGTTTAGTTACAGACAGCTATCTACCAAAAGAAAGACAACTACGGACCCAAAATATAGTTACAAAAGAAGACTTCAAACAAGACAATTAAACAATCAGGATTTAGTGTGTTTCTAATCCATCCTAGCATGTTTCTTCATCTTGTTCTATCTTAGAATGGTCTCCTTAGTTGTCCCTGAGAATGTCTTAAACCTGATTACCTGAAACACGTGAAAAGTAACTGTCAACTACAGACGTAGTTGGTGAGAACAATAGGTTTAAACATTTGTAAACATGAATATATGATTTAAGGCATAGTTAAGTTAAAGCAACATAAGATTCACACGGATGAGCTGCAACCCAAACTAACATCAAGTAAGAAAATGAGTGTAAACAGTCCAATCACTGTTCGCACGAAAGCCAACATATAATATCAAGTCCCAAAGCACGTTTCGAGTTAGGTAATACATCAGCAGTTTTGATAACCATATGACACCAGACCTGCAGTTTTGATATCAAGTCCCTAGGATTCGTAAAATGAACCCATAATGTTTATAAGAATACACACACACCTTGTGTAATGAAACATGATTGTAAACGATTGATTTGATCACGTGTTCCACCCCAAAACAGTTACAAAACAGTAAAAGAGGGGCTAAAGTTCTCACCTGTCTGCAGTAGACTCTGAACTAAACAGTTAGCAAGTAGCAAACAGGACTTCTAATTGTTTCCTATAACATTGTAATCATACATAAGATATAGGATTTATAATTGTATAACTTTGATTCATTGTTTGACTTGTGTTCTCTTGAACATGATTAACACTTGATAACTTGTTCTCATGATTATGATTGTTGTGAAAACTTGAAAGTTATGATTTGAATCACTTGATTGATCATGGCTCCAAGAAACGAATATGAAATGATCCTTTGTGCATAAATCTTATGCATAAAATGATAATTGTTTGAGAGTTTGATAACCATAGGTTAACATGTATTTTGATAAGATGTTCAATTGTTTTCAAGTCTTGTGATTGTGAATTGATCTTCATGATTATTGTTAAGTTACAAACTTAACCCATTTATGATCAATTCACAATTGTCATAATCGAGGCCTCACGTTGGGCCTTAAGCCCATGAAACCATGAGGCTTAACAAAGGCCACTTAGATCAACAATGGGCCAATTGAATGTGCTATTGGGCCTACTAACTTGTTTATGGACCATGTAACATGCCAAAGACAAAATTGGGCCAACTTACAACTCTTAATGGGCCGAAAGCCACAATGTGAATCAAAGGAACTAACATGGGCCAAGGAGAATTGTTTTGGGCCGAAAAGTGTAAAGAGAAATGCATGTTGGGCCTCGGCTAACTATCTTGGCAGCGAACCTATTATGGTTTTTGCCTTAGGTTCGGCCAAGTAATACACAAGGTTCGGCCCTAGGGTTGCTGCATCATGGGTTCGTGGAGCAACTAGGGTTCGCCATATGCAGCCACTAGGTTCGTGAAGGTTCGACATAGGCTAAGCGATTGCATGAAGGTTCGCAGCAAGGAGGGTTCGTGTCATGGTTCAGGAATGAGGCTCGCTATTCATGCATGCAAGGTTCGTGGAAGGTTCGCACAGGAGCTGGTTCGTTGAACATTCAATGATTCGATGAAGGATCGTGGAACCCCTAGGGTTCGGCTGAAGACCTGCGAACCATTAGGGTTCGTGGAACCCTCTAAGCTTCGCCAATTGAGGATGACGGTTCGGGATAGGCTTGATGACTCATCACAGGTTCGTGAGATCCCCCTAAAGATTCGGCTAGAAGGTGACGAACCATGCAGGCTCGTGAACACCCCTGTAGGGTTCGGCCAAGTGCTGTTGAGGTTCGACTCCTGAACCTTCGACGAACCTGTAAACTCTATCATCATCATCCTATTTGAGCGGTTCCAGGTCACTAGCTAAGTCGATATAATCATCACAGAAGGTTGCTACACAGTCGAGACTTAAAAGATAATGTGATAAAACCGGTTATGTGTGCATTTAACAAACCCACAAACGAAAACCCTAATCTCGTGATAGTTCAAGCTTCAATACCTCGATTTTTGCTGGACAAAACCACTGATCCGCTGTACTTTCTTGTAGTACTCGTTGAGAGCTTCGCGTGGACACCAAGAACACCAAAATCCGTTGAGAATCGAAGAAGATACGAACGTTTAAAGTTTGGAATTCTAGAGAGAGGTGGGAGACGAATTTGTAGAGAGAGAAAGGGTTGTTGGTGACATAAATGAGCATTTAAGTCTTGTTCAAGGCTTTTATAGCTCGTGTGATATTCGGGTTCGTTTCGGTCGCTCGGTTCGCGTTTCCGGAACGTAACGCGTATTTTACGCGAATTAAAAATAAAAGAGTTGTTAAACTCATTAAAATGATGAGTTTCAAAATTGTAAAAAATATAAAATAATTAATTTAATTAATTTTACTCTTCGTGCGTTGACAGATCGTTAAACATTCACAATTACGTGTATACCCGCAATCGCGTACGTTTTCCGATCGTATTAATTATTTAAAGTCATTTAATCGTAATTATAAGTTCAACATTCGTATTATAATGGATCGTCACCCATAACTATACTCAGTCTCGCTTACGTATTACGATTCTTGTGAATTAATTAATTGTTATAATATTCGTCTCGACACTACGCACTAACACTAACCTGTTACACCGAACTCATTATACATATAGGGCTCACTCTCGCTGCCCACCACTGTTTCGATATAACCAGTTACTGTTCTTGCCTAGTGAAATCGACTGTAAATAAATAATACATACATGTTTATGAACACTAAGATCCTGTAACACACAAACACACATTATGAACATATGAAGCACATTGATTAACTGCAAATGGACAGACACTGTTCTAACACTGTTTCCGACTACATGACTAAATGTACAAATGTTACATAGGATAAGCTAGTGGACCTAGTTAATTGTAAGCAAATGTTTAGTAATTTCAAATTGTAATACTTTGTACATCCAAATTATATAATGGTTGATTTTATTTAAATAAATGTAGTACTTCTTTGTTACAATGATGCTTTAATGATTCATACATATTAATAGCGCCATGCACTAATGAACAATCAAACTCGCGCCCCGACGTGTTACGCCGTCGGTCGAGGTGAGACATATTTGTATCAGAGCCATGGTTATAAGGATCTAGGTTATGAGAAATGGTCTCCTAGACTATAACTAAACTAACCCCGACCGACGTAAGGAATACTTAGTTTACTAAGCTTGTTTAAATAAACGTTATGGTGAAGTGTACTCGCTTCATATTTCCTGCAACTTATTGAATGACTCGGACTAGCGAAGAAAACAATCAAGTTAGTATTCGTACTCCCTCTTTTACTTTTAGCATATTGGGATGTTACATACGTTTACTCAAAACAATGTTTACAATCAAAACCATTCGATGCAAGCGTTTAGTCTATGTTAGTTAGAATCCTTACTATGTAAATGTGTGCTTTGTGAAATCTATTATTCATTATTCATGTGTTATCTATTGCAAACACGATTGAAATACTAGATGTTATGCTAGTATTGAAACTTGTTTGAGAGAATATTATATATTGCAGACTTAGTTGAAGTACTAGTTATTATACTATTACTAACACTGGTTTGAGAGAATGTTATCTATTGCAAACTTGAGTTTTGCATGTCTTAGTTTAAGACTTGATCAGTCTTGACTAAGTTATATGTATTAATCTTGTTTGACAGAACATTATTGTTATTGTATTCATTTTATGTGCCAACATGTAACCTATACGTGCTTCTCTACAGATTCTAGATAGTCTAATTGTTATGCATCATTTATTTTTAAACATTTATTGAAACTGTATGTTAAACTCACCAACTGTTCAAATAGTTGACCCAAAACCATTTTTACATATGTAACAGGTTAAAGTGAAGATATGATGAAGATATAGGATAAGCTAGTGGACCTAGTTAATTGTAAGCAAATGTTTAGTAATTTCAAATTGTAATACTTTGTACATCCAAATTATATAATGGTTGATTTTATTTAAATAAATGTAGTACTTGTTTGTTACAATGATGCTTTAATGATTCATACATATTAATAGCGCCATGCGCTAATGAACAATCAAACTCGCGCCCCGACGTGTTACGCCGTCGGTCGAGGTGAGACATATTTGTATCAGAGCCATGGCTATAGGGATCTAGGTTATGAGAAATGGTCGCCTAGACTATAACTAAACTAACCCCGACCGACGTAAGGAATACTTAGTTTACTAAGCTTGTTTATATAAACGTTACGGTGAAGTGTACTCGCTTCATATTTCCTACAACTTATTGAATGACTCGGACTAGCTTAGAAAACAATCAAGTGAGTATTCATACTCCCTTTTTTACTTTTAGTATTTTGGGATGTTACATATGTTTACTCAAAACATCGTTTACAATCAAAACCATTCGATGCAAGCGTTTAGTCTATGTTACTTAGATTCCTTACTATGTGAATGTGTGCTTTGTGAAATCTATTATTCATTATTCATGTGTTATCTATTGCAAACACGATTGAAATACTAAATGTTATGCTAGTATTGAAACTTGTTTGAGAGACTATTATCTATTGCAGACTTAGTTGAAGTATTAGTTATTATACTATTACTGAAACTGGTTTGAGAGAATGTTATCTATTGCAAACTTGAGTTTTGCATGTCTTAGTTTAAGACTTGATCAGTCTTGACTAAGTTATATGTATTAATCTTGTTTGAGAGAACATTATTTTTATTGTATTCATTTTATGTGCTAACATGTAACCTATACGTGCTTCTCTTCAGATTCTAGATAGTCTAATTGTTATGCATCATTTAGTTTTAAACATTTTTTGAAACTGTATGTTAAACTCACCAACTGTTCAAATAGTTGACCCAAAACCATTTTTACATATGTAACAGGTTAAAGTAAAGATATGATGAAGATATAGGATAAGCTAGTGGACCTAGTTAATTGTAAGCAAATGTTTAGTAATTTCAAATTGTAATACTTTGTACATCCAAATTATATAATGGTTGATTTTATTTAAATAAATGTAGTACTTGTTTGTTACAATGATGCTTTAATGATTCATACATATTAATAGCGCCATGCGCTAATGAACAATCAAGCTCGCGCCCCGACGTGTTACGCCGTCGGTTGAGGTGAGACATATTTGTATCAGAGCCATGGTTATAAGGATCCAAGTTATGAGAAATGGTCGCCTAGACTATAACTAAACTAACCCCGACCGATGTAAGGAATACTTAGTTTACTAAGCTTGTTTATATAAACGTTATGGTGAAGTGTACTCGCTTCATATTTCCTACAACTTATTGAATGACTCGGACTAGCGAAGAAAACAATAAAGTTAGTATTCATACTCCCTCTTTTACTTTAAGCATATTGGGATGTTACATATGTTTACTCAAAACAATGTTTACAATCAAAACCATTCGATGCAAGCGTTTAGTCTATGTTAGTTAGAATCCTTACTATGTGAATGTGTGCTTTGTGAAATCTATTATTCATTATTCATGTGTTATCTATTGCAAACACGATTGAAATACAAGATGTTATGCTAGTATTGAAACTTGTTTGAGAGACTATTATCTATTGCAGACTTAGTTAAAGTATTAGTTATTATACTATTACTGAAACTGGTTTGAGAGAATGTTATCTATTGCAAAATTGAGTTTTGCATGTCTTAGTTTAAGACTTGATCATTGTTGACTAAGTTATATGTATCAAGCTTGTTTGAGTGAACATTATTATTGTTGTATTCATTTTATGTGCAAACATGTAACCTATAAGTGCTTCTCTTCAGATTCTAGATAGTCTAATTGTTATGCATCATATATTTTTAAACATTTATTTAAACTGTATGTTATACTCACCAACTATTCAAATAGTTGACCCAAAACCATTTTTGCATATGTAACAGGTTAAAGTGAAGATATGATGAAGATATAGGATAAGCTAGTGGACCTAGTTAATTGTAAACAAATGTTTAGTAATTTCAAATTGTAATAGTTTGTACATCCAAATTCTATAATGGTTGATTTTATTTAAATAACTGTAGTACTTGTTTTTTACAATGATGCTTTAATGATTCGTACATATTAATAGCGCCATGAGCTAATGAACAATCAAGCTCGCGCCCTGACGTGTTACGCCGTCGGTCGAGGTGAGACATATTTGTATCAGAGCCATGGTTATAAGGACTCGGGTTATGAGAAATGGTCGCCTAGACTATAACTAAACTAACCCCGACCGACGTAAGGAATACTTAGTTTACTAAGCTTGTTTATATAAACGTTATGGTGAAGTGTACTCGCTTCATATTTCCTACAACTTATTGAATGACTCGGACTAGCGAAGAAAACAATCAAGTTAGTATTCATACTCCCTCTTTTACATTTAGCATATTGGGATGTTACATATGTTTACTCAAAACAATGTTTACAATCAAAACCATTCGATGCAAGCGTTTAGTCTATGTTAGTTAGAATCCTTACTATGTAAATGTGTGCTTTGTGAAATCTATTATTCATTATTCATGTGTTATCTATTGCAAACACGATTGAAATACTAGATGTTATGCTAGTATTGAAACTTGTTTGAGAGACTATTATCTATTGCAGACTTAGTTGAAGTACTAGTTATTATACTATTACTAACACTGGTTTGAGAGAATGTTATCTATTGCAAACTTGAGTTTTGCATGTCTTAGTTTAAGACTTGATCAGTCTTGACTAAGTTATATGTATTAATCTTGTTTGACAGAACATTATTGTTATTGTATTCATTTTATGTGCCAACATGTAACCTATACATGCTTCTCTACAGATTCTAGATAGTCTAATTGTTATGCATCATTTATTTTTAAACATTTATTGAAACTGTATGTTAAACTCACCAACTGTTCAAATAGTTGACCCAAAACCATTTTTACATATGTAACAGGTTAAAGTGAAGATATGATGAAGATATAGGATAAGCTAGTGGACCTAGTTAATTGTAAGCAAATGTTTAGTAATTTCAAATTGTAATACTTTGTACATCCAAATTATATAATGGTTGATTTTATTTAAATAAATGTAGTACTTGTTTGTTACAATGATGCTTTAATGATTCATACATATTAATAGCGCCATGCGCTAATGAACAATCAAACTCGCGCCCCGACGTGTTACGCCGTCGGTCGAGGTGAGACATATTTGTATCAGAGCCATGGCTATAGGGATCTAGGTTATGAGAAATGGTCGCCTAGACTATAACTAAACTAACCCCGACCGACGTAAGGAATACTTAGTTTACTAAGCTTGTTTATATAAACGTTACGGTGAAGTGTACTCGCTTCATATTTCCTACAACTTATTGAATGACTCGGACTAGCTTAGAAAACAATCAAGTGAGTATTCATACTCCCTTTTTTACTTTTAGTATTTTGGGATGTGACATATGTTTACTCAAAACATCGTTTACAATCAAAACCATTCGATGCAAGCGTTTAGTCTATGTTACTTAGATTCCTTACTATGTGAATGTGTGCTTTGTGAAATCTATTATTCATTATTCATGTGTTATCTATTGCAAACACGATTGAAATACTAAATGTTATGCTAGTATTGAAACTTGTTTGAGAGACTATTATCTATTGCAGACTTAGTTGAAGTATTAGTTATTATACTATTACTGAAACTGGTTTGAGAGAATGTTATCTATTGCAAACTTGAGTTTTGCATGTCTTAGTTTAAGACTTGATCAGTCTTGACTAAGTTATATGTATTAATCTTGTTTGAGAGAACATTATTTTTATTGTATTCATTTTATGTGCTAACATGTAACCTATACGTGCTTCTCTTCAGATTCTAGATAGTCTAATTGTTATGCATCATTTAGTTTTAAACATTTTTTGAAACTGTATGTTAAACTCACCAACTGTTCAAATAGTTGACCCAAAACCATTTTTACATATGTAACAGGTTAAAGTGAAGATATGATGAAGATATAGGATAAGCTAGTGGACCTAGTTAATTGTAAGCAAATGTTTAGTAATTTCAAATTGTAATACTTTGTACATCCAAATTATATAATGGTTGATTTTATTTAAATAAATGTAGTACTTGTTTGTTACAATGATGCTTTAATGATTCATACATATTAATAGCGCCATGCGCTAATGAACAATCAAGCTCGCGCCCCGACGTGTTACGCCGTCGGTTGAGGTGAGACATATTTGTATCAGAGCCATGGTTATAAGGATCCAAGTTATGAGAAATGGTCGCCTAGACTATAACTAAACTAACCCCGACCGATGTAAGGAATACTTAGTTTACTAAGCTTGTTTATATAAACGTTATGGTGAAGTGTACTCGCTTCATATTTCCTACAACTTATTGAATGACTCGGACTAGCGAAGAAAACAATAAAGTTAGTATTCATACTCCCTCTTTTACTTTAAGCATATTGGGATGTTACATATGTTTACTCAAAACAATGTTTACAATCAAAACCATTCGATGCAAGCGTTTAGTCTATGTTAGTTAGAATCCTTACTATGTGAATGTGTGCTTTGTGAAATCTATTATTCATTATTCATGTGTTATCTATTGCAAACATGATTGAAATACAAGATGTTATGCTAGTATTGAAACTTGTTTGAGAGACTATTATCTATTGCAGACTTAGTTAAAGTATTAGTTATTATACTATTACTGAAACTGGTTTGAGAGAATGTTATCTATTGCAAAATTGAGTTTTGCATGTCTTAGTTTAAGACTTGATCATTGTTGACTAAGTTATATGTATCAAGCTTGTTTGAGTGAACATTATTATTGTTGTATTCATTTTATGTGCAAACATGTAACCTATAAGTGCTTCTCTTCAGATTCTAGATAGTCTAATTGTTATGCATCATATATTTTTAAACATTTATTTAAACTGTATGTTATACTCACCAACTATTCAAATAGTTGACCCAAAACCATTTTTGCATATGTAACAGGTTAAAGTGAAGATATGATGAAGATATAGGATAAGCTAGTGGACCTAGTTAATTGTAAACAAATGTTTAGTAATTTCAAATTGTAATAGTTTGTACATCCAAATTCTATAATGGTTGATTTTATTTAAATAACTGTAGTACTTGTTTTTTACAATGATGCTTTAATGATTCGTACATATTAATAGCGCCATGAGCTAATGAACAATCAAGCTCGCGCCCTGACGTGTTACGCCGTCGGTCGAGGTGAGACATATTTGTATCAGAGCCATGGTTATAAGGACTCGGGTTATGAGAAATGGTCGCCTAGACTATAACTAAACTAACCCCGACCGACGTAAGGAATACTTAGTTTACTAAGCTTGTTTATATAAACGTTATGGTGAAGTGTACTCGCTTCATATTTCCTACAACTTATTGAATGACTCGGACTAGCGAAGAAAACAATCAAGTTAGTATTCATACTCCCTCTTTTACATTTAGCATATTGGGATGTTACATATGTTTACTCAAAACAATGTTTACAATCAAAACCATTCGATGCAAGCGTTTAGTCTATGTTAGTTAGAATCCTTACTATGTAAATGTGTGCTTTGTGAAATCTATTATTCATTATTCATGTGTTATCTATTGCAAACACGATTGAAATACTAGATGTTATGCTAGTATTGAAACTTGTTTGAGAGACTATTATCTATTGCAGACTTAGTTGAAGTACTAGTTATTATACTATTACTAACACTGGTTTGAGAGAATGTTATCTATTGCAAACTTGAGTTTTGCATGTCTTAGTTTAAGACTTGATCAGTCTTGACTAAGTTATATGTATTAATCTTGTTTGACAGAACATTATTGTTATTGTATTCATTTTATGTGCCAACATGTAACCTATACGTGCTTCTCTACAGATTCTAGATAGTCTAATTGTTATGCATCATTTATTTTTAAACATTTATTGAAACTGTATGTTAAACTCACCAACTGTTCAAATAGTTGACCCAAAACCATTTTTACATATGTAACAGGTTAAAGTGAAGATATGATGAAGATATAGGATAAGCTAGTGGACCTAGTTAATTGTAAGCAAATGTTTAGTAATTTCAAATTGTAATACTTTGTACATCCAAATTATATAATGGTTGATTTTATTTAAATAAATGTAGTACTTGTTTGTTACAATGATGCTTTAATGATTCATACATATTAATAGCGCCATGCGCTAATGAACAATCAAACTCGCGCCCCGACGTGTTACGCCGTCGGTCGAGGTGAGACATATTTGTATCTGAGCCATGGTTATAGGGATCTAGGTTATGAGAAATGGTCGCCTAGACTATAACTAAACTAACCCCGACCGACGTAAGGAATACTTAGTTTACTAAGCTTGTTTATATAAATGTTACGGTGAAGTGTACTCGCTTCATATTTCCTACAACTTATTGAATGACTCGGACTAGCTTAGAAAACAATCAAGTGAGTATTCATACTCCCTTTTTTACTTTTAGTATTTTGGGATGTTACATATGTTTACTCAAAACATTGTTTACAATCAAAACCATTCGATGCAAGCGTTTAGTCTATGTTAGTTAGAATCCTTACTATGTGAATGTGTGCTTTGTGAAATCGATTATTCATTATTCATGTGTTATCTATTGCAAACACGATTGAAATACAAGATGTTATGCTAGTATTGAAACTTGTTTGAGAGACTATTATCTATTGCAGACTTAGTTAAAGTATTAGTTATTATACTATTACTGAAATTGGTTTGAGAGAATGTTATCTATTGCAAAATTGAGTTTTGCATGTCTTAGTTTAAGACTTGATCATTGTTGACTAAGTTATATGTATCAAGCTTGTTTGAGTGAACATTATTATTGTTGTATTCATTTTATGTGCAAACATGTAACCTATAAGTGCTTCTCTTCAGATTCTAGATAGTCTAATTGTTATGCATCATATATTTTTAAACATTTATTTAAACTGTATGTTATACTCACCAACTATTCAAATAGTTGACCCAAAACCATTTTTACATATGTAACAGGTTAAAGTGAAGATATGATGAAGATATAGGATAAGCTAGTGGACCTAGTTAATTGTAAACAAATGTTTAGTAATTTCAAATTGTAATAGTTTGTACATCCAAATTCTATAATGGTTGATTTTATTTAAATAACTGTAGTACTTGTTTGTTACAATGATGCTTTAATGATTCGTACATATTAATAGCGCCATGAGCTAATGAACAATCAAGCTCGCGCCCTGACGTGTTACGCCGTCGGTCGAGGTGTGTGTCACAACCCAACCAGGGGGCTTGACTAACGATTGATTCAAAACACAAAGTAGCGGAAGACAAAATAAATAATTTACAATTCAACCAAAGGTTTAGTCTAGATATCTAATTTGTTTACAACAAATCTAAAGACATGATTTAACTAGCGGGAGACTTTCTAGAGTTATTAGGTCCATCCAGGCATCAGCACACTTTATTAATCTTTAAGCCAAGTTCTTCAGTTTTCCATGTGGTCTTCTTGTTCAAGCAACCCTGTATCCGAGTCAAACCTGTTTCTAATTTCCTGAAAGACATGCTAAAATACGTCAACTATAAAGTTGGTGAGCTCATGAGTTTTAGTTTACAGACACAATAATAAATGCATGTGATAATTCAAAAACAATACAACCAACCCTGTTCCATGCTCGGGCGTTTGCCTCATACACTGTTAGCCCACAACATGGTCAAACCAAATATACTTCCCAATTCCGAGACCCGTTCCTGCTCTCGGTCATTTATGTATCATAAGAATATATGCCACAACGGTTGACAATAACCTCAGTGGGGTTTCAACCTTTCTTTTACAAGGCCACCCTTTCGGGCCACTGTGCGTGGGGGATTCCCCAAGTAGTACTACCCATATACTCACCGGCTCTACTTATGAGTTAATGGTTGTAAATTATGTTTAATGCCTAGGGGAAGCAATTTTATTGAAACGGACGTTCATTATCACATAATTAAAATTTTATAAACAATTTATGGAGCATGCTTTCAGTATCCCAAAACAGTAAAAAGAAAAGGGATCACATGAACTCACCTGGTTGCTTTAACTGGTTCCTTTTTGTTCCTGTACAAATATGTCATTGTGCCACTATGCATGTTTTGCTATGTTCCCAGAGTTATCATCAAAGCAAGTTCCTAATTGTAATCATCTATACATGTATAAGTTGTAGTTTCATACATTATGGTTGTTTACTGTGGTTGAGCTCTTTGGGTTAATGTGTTTAGAGTTTACTAGTTTAAAGTTTCTTTATATTACCATACCTAATGAAGTCTTACCTTATATTTGCACGTCTAAATGTATGTGCAAATGTTGGTATTATTTGATGTTTAGTGTAGCTACTAGTATGCTACTATTGTGACTAGTGTGTTTATGGTCTTTTAAGATAATTGAGTTTTATTGAGACTAATGGTCTTATATTTTAAAGTTGGGTCACCTTGTTTGAGAGTTTGAGAGACAATCAATATAAAATCGTTTAAGTGTATTACTAGTCATGGGGTCTTACTAATAATATAAATTTATGTAATGCATAAGGTATTACAAAACAATAAGATAATTATTATAATGTATTCACTTAACATAATAGTATTAGAGATAATTAATAGGTATTTCATACATCACAAAATAGTTGCGATTAGCATTAGTATCTAAGATATTTACATGTTGTAGTCATTGAATATACTAACTATTGTAATTATTATAAATATCGAATAAGAAAGTGTTTAAAGTATTCATAATTTATTTTCTATGTTTAAATGTAAATAAACATTCTTAGATGAATCAATTATCAAACATAATAATAAAAATCTTAATAATCATAAAACTAATTTCACTAGCAAAATTAATAACGCTACTATTGTCAAATTTTAATTATTAGTAAAAATATGAAATAGTATAATATCATATGTTAGAATGAATAATCATGTTTTTAGTAAATTTTATATTTGTAAACATTGAATTTACAAATATTTAATGTGTCGAGTATGATTACTCTTATAATGTTAACTAAATTATAGTAACATCTTAAATAATCATAAAAGAGTAGAAAGTAATAATGTTAATGTTGATAAAAAAAAATAATAGTAATACTTATAAAATTACATCGTCTTAATATGAATTCAAACAAATTCGTAATCAAATATGACATTAGTATGATATAATTAATTTTTATAAAATCATATTATTATCAAGTCAAACACCTTTGTTAGATTCCAAATTATTTAACACTAACATATATATAGTGTAGATATGCACATTTATGTTATTAAATTCTATTCTAGTTTACCTATAGATGTATAAAATCAATTGTTAACATATTGAACAAATCATATCTATAAACACGTAATCTTACGTAAACTATTATTGTATATTATTCTATAAACATGTATGTATAGTTTGTTTAATGATCTAATACCTACATGAAATCATATATATTATACATCTTCATTGAGTTCTAAATATATAAGATTTTATTTAATTAAAGTTTCTAAGTCATTTTATACATAATGTAACAAATTTCCTAAGTATCCATATTACATATTTGGACTTGTAATAACTATTTCAAACGCTTATCACTATTTATACATATTATGTAGGTATTGTTATTAACACATTGAACAAGTTGTTATGATTTAAATTCCACTTTATATATTAGCATTTTGGGTTTCATGGTTATTATTATTTACAAATGTCACTCCGAATGTATAATATAAATCACACACGTTTTATGGTTTTATTAACATTTTTATTATTAACTAATTATGATGAACCATATTTTATCTAGTTAACCCAATGCTCAACCACTTTAATATATTTGTTTAAACATATAAACCATATATTAAAAGATAATGGCGCGTGTTTTTACCTTCCCACTCGCTCATCTCGCGCGTACAATCCAATTTAATTAACCGATCGTATGTTTCATAACACGAACATGTTTCTATAATCGTTTTTAAATAACGAATAAAATCGATCGTTCTGATTTTGCTTTTAACCATGGCTGACCGAGTTTGACTGGTCCAACTCGTGTTGACTTTTGTTGACCGAGGCGTCATTCTACTCCAAAACCCTAATCTCTTGCACCTCCCATCTCCGACCATCACTGTTGACAACACTACCACCACCGCCGGTGGCCTGCCGGAACTGCTTCCACCACTAGAACCTTCACCAACACACATCTTAACATAAACTTTCACGAAAACAACATGCAAGTATAGATCGGAGCTGGTTATGTCCATTCTTACCTTTATTACCAATTACATAGAGAGGACCGACTGGAATGCTTGTATAATCGCAGTAGGCAGCCTTCTGTGAGACCTCACCGTCGCGGGTAGCTGCCACCGTCACCTTTTTCGACTGAGTGTGTTGAATGCATCAGCTGGAACCCTAAAACCGCCGCCGCCACCAGTGCATGTTATCTCCGACGGAATCCTAGCCCTTATAGCCACTGCATGTCACCTTTTGGCTCTCTTTCCACCGTCTAACCATGTTACTGGACCATAACACCAACCAGAACTCATCTTCGCCGGCGGTTAGGGTGAAAACCCTAGCCGTCATGTACTTCCTCGTCCCATTTCTCACGTTTAAAGTCGATTTCACCCAAAACTGAAGAAGTGAAGGTTGTAGAACGTGAGGAGATGAGTTCGTAGATGTAGCCAGGTTGCTCCGCCGCCGTGCGCCGCCGTGGCTCCGCCGTGGGGTGGCCAGCTCCGGCCGCCGCTCTCTCTTTCTTTCTCTCGATTGTTTGAACGAATGGAAATGCACACACACAAATGTGTGTGGTGTGCGGCTATTATGTGAAAGAAACAAGGGTTTACACCCCTTTTATACTTAGGGTTTAATTCTAGGGTTTTAAACGCGTATTCGACCCGTCTCGCGATCGTATTTCGTTTTCGTTTATCATTCTCGACCCGACTCTCCTAACTTACGTAAAAATAAATTATAATAATATTAGAATGTTTATTTTGTTTGTTAAAAGTTATTTGTTTAATTAATTACATTGAAACACGTTAATATCGCGTATTCAACATATTTGACTAGTTTAAATATTTTCACACTCCGAATAATATTCTTGTATTTTAAATATTCTCAACATTTGTAGTTAGTTATTTTTTAATGTTTTTCGTCAGATATATTTTGTTTTAACGAGCCTTATTGGGCCTAAGTTGAACATATTGGGTTTTAATGGGCCTATTTGGGCCTTCACAACTTGTTGAGCTTTTATATCTTATTGGGCCTTATTAGGCCTAAGTATTCAATCAATAATTATATGTTTAAGTGTGTTGGGATTTTCTTACAGTTGTTACAGTGTGACATATTTGTATCAGAGCCATGGTTATAGGGATCTAGGTTATCAGAAATGGTCGCCTAGTCTATAACTAAACTAACCCCGACCGACGTAAGGAATACTTAGTTTACTAAGCTTGTTTATATAAACGTTATGGTGAAGTGTACTCGCTTCATATTTCCTACAACTTATTGAATGACTCGAACACGCTAAGAAAACAATCAAGTTAGTATGCATACTCCCTCTTTTACTTTTAGCATATTGGGATGTTAGATATGTTTACTCAAAACAATGTTTACAATCAAAACCATTCGATGCAAGCGTTTAGTCAATGTTAGTTAGAATCCTTACTATGTGAATGTGTGCTTTGTGAAATCTATTATTCATTATTCATGTGTTATTTATTGCAAACACGATTGAAATACTAGATGTTATGCTAGTATTGAAACTTGTTTGAGAGACTATTATCTATTGCAGACTTAGTTGAAGTATTAGTTATTATACTATTACTAAAACTGGTTTGAGAGAATGTTATCTATTGCAAACTTGAGTTTTGCATGTCTTAGTTTAAGACTTGATCAGTCTTGACTAAGTTATATGTATTAATCTTGTTTGAGAGAACATTATTGTTATTGTATTCATTTTATGTGCAAACATGTAACCTATACGTGCTTCTCTTCAGATTCTAGATAGTTTAATTGTTATGCATCATTTAGTTTTAAACATTTATTGAAACTGTATGTTAAACTCACCAACTGTTCAAATAGTTGACCCAAAACCATTTTTACATATGTAACAGGTTAAAGTGAAGATATGATGAAGATATAGGATAAGCTAGTGGACCTAGTTAATTGTAAGCAAATGTTTAGTAATTTCAAATTGTAATACATTGTACATCCAAATTATATAATGGTTGATTTTATTTAAATAAATGTAGTACTTGTTTGTTACAATGATGCTTTAATGATTCATACATATTAATAGCGCCATGCGCTAATGAACAATCAAGCTCGCGCCTCGACGTGTTACGCCGTCGGTCGAGGTGAGACATATTTGTATCAGAGCCATGGTTATAAGGATCTAGGTTATGAGAAATGGTCGCCTAGACTATAACTAAACTAACCCCGACCGACGTAAGGAATACTTAGTTTACTAAGCTTGTTTATATAAACGTTATGGTGAAGTGTACTCGCTTCATATTTCCGACAACTTATTGAATGACTCGGACTAGCGAAGAAAACAATCAAGTTAGTATTCATACTCCCTCTTTTACTTTTAGCATATTGGGATGTTACATATGTTTACTCAAAACAATGTTTACAATCAAAACCATTCGATGCAAGCGTTTAGTCTATGTTAGTTAGAATCCTTACTATGTGAATGTGTGCTTTGTGAAATCTATTATTCATTATTCATGTGTTATCTATTGCAAGCACGATTGAAATACTAGATGTTATGCTAGTATTGAAACTTGTTTGAGAGACTATTATCTATTGCAGACTTAGTTGAAGTATTAGTTATTATACTATTACTGAAACTGGTTTGAGAGAATGTTATCTATTGCAAAATTGAGTTTTGCATATCTTAGTTTAAGACTTGATCATTGTTGACTAAGTTATATGTATTAAGCTTGTTTGAGAGAACATTATTGTTGTTGTATTCATTTTATGTGCAAACATGTAACCTATAAGTGCTTCTCTTCAGATTCTAGATAGTCTAATTGTTATGCATCATATATTTTTAAACATTTATTTAAACTGTATGTTATACTCACCAACTATTCAAATAGTTGACCCAAAACCATTTTTACATATGTAACAGGATAAAGTGAAGATATGATGAAGATATAGGATAAGCTAGTGGACCTAGTTAATTGTAAACAAATGTTTAGTAATTTCAAATTGTAATAGTTTGTACATCCAAATTCTATAATGGTTGATTTTATTTAAATAAATGTAGTACTTGTTTGTTAAAATGATGCTTTAATGATTCGTACATATTAATAGCGCCATGAGCTAATGAACAATAAAGCTCGCGCCCCGACGTGTTACACCGTCGGTCGAGGTGTGACATATTTGTATCAGAGCCGTGGTTATAGGGATCTAGGTTATGAGAAATGGTCGCCTAGTCTATAACTAAACTAACCCCGACCGACGTAAGGAATACTTAGTTTACTAAGCTTGTTTATATAAAGTTATGGTGAAGTGTACTCGCTTCATATTTCCTACAACTTATTGAATGACTCGAACTCGCTAAGAAAACAATCAAGTTAGCATGCATACTCCCTCTTTAACTTTTAGCATATTGGGATGTTACATATGTTTACTCAAAACAATGTTTACAATCAAAACCATTCGATGCAAGCGTTTAGTCAATGTTAGTTAGAATCCTTACTATGTGAATGTGTGCTTTGTGAAATCTATTATTCATTATTCATGTGTTATTTATTGCAAACACGATTGAAATACTAGATGTTATGCTAGTATTGAAACTTGTTTGAGAGACTATTATCTATTGCAGACTTAGTTGAAGTATTAGTTATTATACTATTACTGAAACTGGTTTGAAAGAATGTTATCTATTGCAAAATTGAGTTTTGCATGTCTTAGTTTAAGACCTGATCAGTCTTGACTAAGTTATATGTATTAAGCTTGTTTGAGAGAACATTATTTTTATTGTATTCATTTTATGTGCAAACATGTAACCAATACGTGCTTCTCTTCAGATTCTAGATAGTCTAATTGTTATGCATTATTTATTTTTAAACATTTATTTAAAGTTTATGTTATACTCACCAACTATTCAAATAGTTGACCCAAAACCTTTTTTACATATGTAACAAGTTAAAGTGAAGATATGATGAAGATATAGGATAAGCTAGTGGACCTAGTTAACTGTAAACAAATGTTTAGTAATTTCAAATTATAATACTTTGTACATCCAAATTATATAATGGTTGATTTTATTTAAATAAATGTAGTACTTGTGTGTTACAATGATTCTTTAATGATTCATACATATTAATAGTGCCATGAGCTAATAAACAATCAAGCTCGCGCCCCGACGTGTTACGCCGTCGGTCGAGGTGTGACATATTTGTATCAGAGCCATGGTTATAGGGATCTAGGTTATGAGAAATGGTGGCCTAGACTATAACTAAACTAACCCCGACAGACGTAAGGAATACTTAGTTTACTAAGCTTGTTTATATAAACGTTATGGTGAAGTGTACTCGCTTCATATTTCCTACAACTTATTGAATGACTCGGACTAGCTAAGAAAACAATCAAGTTAGTATTCATAATCCCTCTTTTACTTTTAGCATATTGGGATGTTACATATGTTTACTCAAAACAATGTTTACAATCAAAACCATTCGATGCAAGCGTTTAGTCAATGTTAGTTAGAATCCTTACTATGTGAATGTGTGCTTTGTGAAATCTATTATTCATTATTCATGTGTTATCTATTGCAAACACGATTGAAATATTAGATATTATGCTAGTATTGAAACTTGTTAAAGAGACTATTATCTATTGTAGACTTAGTTGAAGTATTAGTTATTATACTATTACTGAAACTGGTTTGAGAGAATGTTATCTCTTGCAAACTTGAGTTTTGCATGTCTTAGTTTAAGACTTGATCAGTCTTGACTAAGTTATATGTATTGAGCTTGTTTGAGAGAACACTATTGTTATTGTATTCATTTTATGTGCAAACATGTAACCTATACGTGCTTCTCTTCAGATTCTAGATAGTCTAATTGTTATGCATCATTTATTTTTAAACATTTATTTAAACTGTATGTTAGACTCACCAACTATTCAAATAGTTAACCCAAAACTATTTTTATATATGTAATAGGTTAAAGTGAAGATATGATGAAGATATAGGATAAGCTAGTGGACCTAGTTAACTGTAAACAAATGTTTAGTAATTTCAAATTGTAATACTTTGTACATCAAAACTCTATAATGGTTGATTTTATTTAAATAAATGTAGTACTTGTTTGTTACAATGATGCTTTAATGATTCATACATATTAATAGCGCCATGAGCTAATAAACAATCAAGCTCGCGCCCCGACGTGTTACGCCGTCAGTCGAGGTGTGACATATTTGTATCAGAGCCATGGTTATAGGGAACTAGGTTATTAGAAATGGTGGCCTAGACTATAACTAAACTAACCCTGACCGACGTTAGGAATACGTAGTTTACTAAGCTTGTTTATATAAACGTTATGGTGAAGTGTACTCGCTTCATATTTCCTACAACTTATTGAATGACTCGGACTGTCTAAGAAAACAATCAAGTAAGTATTCATACTCCCTCTTTTAGTTTTAGTATTTTGGGATGTTACATATGTTAACTCAAAACAATGTTTACAATCAAAACCATTCGATGCAAGCGTTTAGTCTATGTTACTTAGAATGCTTACTATGTGAATGTGTGCTTTGTGAAATCTATTATTCATGTGTTATCTATTGCAAACACGATTGAAATACTAGATGTTATGCTAGTATTGAAACTTGTTTGAGAGACTATTATCTATTGCGGACTTAGTTGAAGTATTAGTTATTATACTATTACTGAAACTGGTTTCAGAGAATGTTATCTACTGCAAATTTGTGTTTTGCATGTCTTAGTTTAAGACTTGATCAGTCTTGACTCAATTCTATGTATTACGCTTGTTTGAGAGAACATTATTGTTATTGTATTCGTTTTATGTTAAACGTGCTTCTCTTGAGATTCTAGATAGTCTAATTTTTATGCATAATTTATTTTTAAACATTTACTTAAACTGTATGTTATACTCACCAACTATTCAAATAGTTGACCCAAAACCATTTTTACATATGTAACAGGTTAAAGTGAAGATATTATGAAGATATAGGATAAGCTAGTGGACCTAGTTAATTGTAAACAAATGTTTTGTAATTTCAAATTGCAATACTTTGTACATCCAAATTCTATAATGGTTGATTTTATTTAAATAAATGTTGTACTTGTTTGTAACAATGATGCTTTAATGGTTCATACTTATTAATAGCGCCATGAGTTAATGAACAGTCAAGCTCGCGCCCTGACGTGTTACGCCGTCGGTTGAGGTGTGACATATTGGTATCAGAGCCATGGTTATAGGGATCTAGGTTATTAGAAATGGTGGCCTAGACTATAACTAAACTAACCCCGACCGACGTTAGCAATACTTAGTTTACTAAGCTTGTTTATATAAACGTTATGGTGAAGTGTACTCGCTTCATATTTCCTACAACTTATTGAATGTAGATGCATTTTGTGTCCCTAGTTCAATTTTGTATTAACCATCATGTAAAGTTCAAGTTATATTAATGGAAGTTGTCTTTATAAGTTGATATTAATGTTTAAATGTTGATTATATGTTTGTTTGATTTGATTTAGTAATGTTTAATGTTGAGTATGTGTTCTGACACTTCGGGCGAATGACTCTAACGAGTGAAGTCATTCACCGAATAAACGCCCTAGCGAATGACATAGGCGAGCGAATGAGTCATTCGCTGAATGACTCATTCTACTGACTTGTCCATTCGACATAGTCATTCACCGAATGAGCTGCTTCGGCCACTCATTCGGCCGAATGACTACAGTCTATATATACAAGTTCAAATCATTTCAAACCTAACTTTTCCGAGTCCTCATTTTTCCCAGTGCACTCCAGTGTCAAACACTTGAAGTTTTGAGCGATTCTTACCGTCCAACTTCGATTCTCAACCCGTGGTGATCGATTCTCATTCACACGTTGATTCTACTTTCTCGATTCACCACGGTTGCTGTTGATTTCGATTAGAAAACCCTGGAATAGGATTCTGTCACACCCCTGCGCCGCGTGCGGAATCCACGGCGCGGTGACGTATGAACAGTTGAATCATGCACAAGTATTGAATAAGAACAACCACAATGGATTACTATGTTTCATAATGTTAAGATAATTGTTTGGTTACAGACAGCTATCTACCAAAAGAAAGACAACTACGGACCCAAAATATAGTTACAAAATAAGACTTCAAACAAGACAATTAAACAATCAGGATTTAGTGTGTTTCTAATCCATCCTAGCATGTTTCTTCATCTTGTTCTATCTTAGAATGGTCTCCTTAGTTGTCCCTGGGAATGTCTTAAACCTGATTTCCTGAAACACGTTAAAAGTAACTGTCAACTACAGACGTAGTTGGTGAGAACAATAGGTTTAAACATTTGTAAACATGAGTATATGATATAAGGCATAGGTAAGTTAAAGCAACATAAGATTCACACGGATGAGCTGCAACCCAAACTTACATCAAGTAAGAAAATGAGTGTAAACAGTCCAATCACTGTTTGCACGAGAGTCAACATATAATATCAAGTCCCAAACCACGTTTGGAGTTAGATAATGTGTCAACAGTTTTGATAAAACCATACGTAACCGAAATCTGCAGTTAGTTTATAAAACAGATTTAAAAACTAACTGCAGCAATCGGCCTGCCCCAATGTGTGTGTCCGCTTTCCCTTGTTGTGATCACCCAGTACTAACGCTAATGAATATGATACTTGATGCTTTTATAAGTTTGTTTACAACAATAGACACCATATTTCTGAACCTTACTTTAACCGGATGTGTTAATGCCTTATTTGATAACATGAATTGAAAACCTAGATTTAATTCCACGAATTAAATCCTTTGTTTTGAATACCATGAAATGAACCACTTGATTTGAATACCATGATGTGAACCACTTGATTTGAATACCATGATGTGAACCACTTGATTTGAATACCATAATGTGAACCACTTGAATTGAATACCATGATGTGAACCACTTGATTTGAATACCATAAAATAGTGACCTTGTGTAACAACAAGGTTTATAACAAAAGAGGTTATAAAATCCTTTATTTATACATTTGAGTAAATCGGTTACAAAACAGTTTAAAGATTCTTTATAAAACCTTTTTAGTGAAAAGAGTTTAATGATTGATAATTCCTTTAAAACAGTTGGTGAATCCCTAGGATTCGTAAAATGAACCCATAATGTTCATAAGAATACACACACCTGGTGTAATGAAATATGATTGTAAACGATTGGTTTGATCACGTGTTCCACCCCAAAACAGTTATAAAACAGTAAAAGAGGGGCTAAAGTTCTCACCTGTCTGCAGTAGACTCTGAACTAAAACAGATAGCAAGTAGCAAACAGGACTTCTAATTGATTCCTATATCATTGTAATCATACATAAGATATAAGATTTATAGTTGTATAGACCTTGATTCATTGATTGACTTGTGTTCTCTTGAATTTGATTAACTTTTGATTACTTGATCTCATGATTATGATTGTTGTGCAAACTTGAAAATCATGCTTTGAATCACTTGATTGATCATGGGTCCAAGAAACGAATATGAAATGTTTTCCCCTTGTGCATAAATCTTATGCATAAAATGATAATTGTTTGAGAATTTGATAACCATTGATTACTATGAAATTTGATATAAATGTTTACATTGTTTAAGTCCTTGAGATTGTGACTTGATCCCATGATTAGGTTAAGTTGCAACTTAAACCAACTAAGATCAAATTACAATCACTTTGAGTTGTGGCCTACAATGGGCCTTAAGCCCATAATTATGATAATAGGCTTAAATGGAGGTCCATGGTCCACTTAGGTTACCAATGGGCCAATTGAATATGATGTTGGCCCAATAACATGTATATAAGCCTTGTAACACGCCAAAGCTAATATCGAGCTAATTGGATCTTAATGAATCATATGGGCTTGGATTGGGCCTAAGGGATTTGAGTTGGGCTAAGAAATGCTTAAGTAGGCCATGTAAGGTTCCAAAGTGACATTGGGCCAATTAGAGATCTTAATGGGCCTATATAACTCAATTGGACTTGGCTTAAGTCTAATGGCCGGTTGCTATCGAAATTGGGCCACCTAGAACTGCATTGGGCCGAGAAGGGTTACGGGTTGCCACTTGGGCAGCGAACCTTCTTGATCCTAGCCTAGGGTTCGTCGGTCATGAGGCTACATCAAGGTTCGGTCAATAGCATAACAAGGTTCGGTCAACAGCATAACAAGGTTCGGTCAACAGCATAACAAGGTTCGGTCAACAGCATAACAAGGTTCGGTCAACAGCATAACAAGGTTCGGTTCTCTTGTGTGCATGCAAGGGTTCGTGGTTCCTAGGTATTGATGTGCATGGTTCGTGAAACCCATTAGGGTTCGGTGATGCTATGGGAGTTCGCCACAGGTTCGTGAAGCATGAGGTCCTAGCAAGGTTCGGTTGCATGGGGTTCGTGAGAGGATCTGCATGCAGGGTTCGTCATCATGCAATACTAGGGTTCGTGGACAAGAAAGTTCGTGACTCTGATGATGGTTCGGTTGTTATCAACTGGTTCGCAAAGGGTTCGACTGAGAATGGTTCGTGGGCAGCATGAAGGCTCAACACAGGCTCGTGAGGACCCCTAGGGTTCGGCTGATGACTCAACGAACCATACAGGGTTCGTAAGACTTGCTGTGTTCATAAGGGTTCGGCCAAGAGCTGGTTGGGGGTTCGACCCCTGAACCTTCGACGAACCTGTAAACTCCATCATCATCATCATCTCTAGGCCACGATCTAGGTCCTTCTAATCTCAAAGATGGTTACTACTTGTGCGAAAATCAGAAAATTGTGCAAGAGAACCGGTTATGTGTGTGTTTAACAAACCCACGCACAAAACCCTAATTCCCGCAACTTCTTTGGCTCATACCTCGCTTTTGGCTGGATGAACCTGCAAAATTCTTGTACTTTCGTGTAGGGGATGTCGAGAGCTTCGCGTGGACACCAAGAACTCCGAAATCCGTTGAGAAATAAGCGAGTTATGCGCGTTTGAAGTCGGTTTTCTTAGAGAGAGAGAGGGTAGACGAAATTGTAGAGAGAGAGTGAGTTGGTGAGGTAATAAATGAAGGTTTAAGCCTTGTTCAAGGCTTTTATAGCCCGAGTGATATTCGGGTCCGTTTCGGTCGCTCCGTTCGCATTTCCGACACGTAACGCGTATTTTACGCGGTTTTTTTTTATTTAAATTAAATGTTAAACTCATTAAAATGATGAGTTTCAAAATTGTAAAAATATAAAATAATTAATTTAATTATTTTTACTCTTCGTGCGTTGCCAGATCGTTAAACATTCACAATTACGTGTATACCCGAAATCGCGTACGTTTTACGATCGTATTAATTATTTAAAGTCGTTTAATCGTAATTATAAGTTCAACATTCGTATTATTATGGATCGTCACCCATAACCATACTCAGTCTCGCTTACGTATTACGATTCTTGTTGAATTAATTAATTGTTATAATATTCGTCTCAACACTACGCACTAACACTATCCTGTTACACCGAACGCAGTATATATATAGGGCTCACTCTCGCTGCCCACCACTGTTTCGATATAACAAGATACTGTTCTTGCCTAGTGAACTCGACTGTAAATAAGTAATACATACTTGTCTCAAGAAATAATGATTCTAACACACAAGCACATAATGAACACATGAATCACATTGATTTACTGGACATTGACACACACTGTTCTAACACTGTTTACGACTACATGACTAAATGCACAAATGTTACAGATTCCTCACTATTCCAGAGGCTGTCAAGCAGATTTCTACTAGAATCGGATTGTTTCCGAGCTCCTACGAGGTCCTACAAAGTGGTATCAGAGCTTTGGCTCTTGATTCTGCTTGATTTCCATTCAAAATCATCAGATCTCAGTTTGGATTTTCGAAACCTGCAAAACCCTGATTGCCTTGTCCAAAAAGTTACTGTTACATTACAAATTTGTGGATTTTTGTGGTGTTATTGTTCAAACTTTTATCCCAATTGGTTCATAATCATATCATGGTGTTCTGTACCAAATTTGGTACTTAGATCTGGTCTGAATCGAAAGTTATTGCGATTTTCATTGCTAAAACCCTCAGATCGGCCGAATGAGCATGGCGGCCGAATAAGTTTGGCCGAATAAGTCTCATTCGCCGAATAGCACCATTCGCCAGTGTCATTCGCCGAATAGCTCCATTCATTTTGTTCATTCGGCGAATAGCTTCATTCTCAACTCTCATTCGGCGAATAGCCTCATTCGACCCTTCATTCGCCGAATGGTATTCATTCGTCCTAATAGTCATACTCAACTTGTCATTCGCCAGAATCAGTTCATTCGGTGCCCGACATTCGCCCCAAGCATCTTCATTCGGTCATCAGTCTGAAAAATTTTCTAAGTGTTGAATCTTGTTGTTCTTGTTTAAATGGAGGATTTAGCATTAATGGCTAATCAGAATCATCGCATTCAGACTTTACTGTTGACTGAGACTGAGACAGGGAACTCCAACAAAGCTCCCAAGTTGCTATCTGTAACATCAGTGCCGGAACCGTCACCGGAACAGTGATCTCTACAGTACGTGAACAGTAAAACAGGTACGAATCTTATACATTTCAGTAAGTTTCTTATTCATATCATTTATCATTATCATAGTGTGTTATCATAGAACAAAATTCAGAAACTGTTAACAGAAACACAGTTCAGAACGATGGTTCTTGAGTCAGATAATTATTTGACAATACAGAACCATCATGTGATTATTTGTTTAGGATTTATTATGTATAAACGTATGCGAGATTTTAAAGAACAAAACACACGAATATCGTTACGTGAATGCTAAATTAAATTTTATTCGTATAGGTGACGATCTGTACGAAGATATCTGAAAGTTTAACGTTCTGAATGATATTCTATAATTAGAAAACCAGATTGAAAGGTATAGTTATCGCCGTGTTCGTACGAGTGACGACTCGAACGAATACGTGCGACGATTGTACATTTCGATTTAAACAGTGATTTAATATTTTAAATTATATAATTAGAAGATATTAGTTAATTTATTAGGAATCACAACCTTGAATAATTAAATGATTTTTAACTTTATAATCGTGTTGTTTTGTCGCGAAAACTACACGATCCGGCCTTTTTCGCGAAACCGATCGAGACCGAACGGCCGGGTAGTTTTCCCCACATTTAATGTGGCAATTAAATGCCACAACCACCACATGTCACCCATCTCTCTCACCCAAACTCGTTTTTCTCTCTCTCTCTCTAGTTTCCACTCAAGAAATCACCATCTCTCTAGAAGATCTCACCTATTTCAAGCCGGATTTGAGCGTAGTTGGTGTCATCTTTATCCTCTCATCTCGTAGATCACAGAAGTACATGAAAAACAAGGATCCAACAGTGGAAGTTGAGGTAAATATCCACTCTAGATTCGGTTTTAAGGGTAACATGAAACCCTCTTTGTTTGACACTTGTAATGGGTCTAAATGCTCACAAAACACATGGATATACACGTAGGAATAGATAGATTATTATTGTAACAGGTCTTGCTTCTTGGGTTGAAGATGATGCACAGGTTCGTGGCGATGCTGTGACCGAACTCTTCCCAGAATAGGCGAACCTTCTAGGGTCGAACCCTCCTTTCTGGAACGAACCCTGCTGGTCACATGCACCGAACCTGTTAACTCTGACCACCCTGCAACGAACCTGCGTCCCTGGCTCACTAACCCTGCCCCTTCTGATTAACCGAACCTTTATATTTCAGGCGAGCCTAGTGTCACGAACCCATGACTCACGAACCATTCTCGGCCGAATCTAGTAGCATGCAACGAACAATAGCATCACGAACCTAGGACACACGAACCTTATGGCCGAACCCTAGCCGAGACTATGGCGAACCATGCAGCTCACGAACCCTATGGGCTGGACGAACCATAATGGACCGAACCTTATAGGTTCGTTTAACTCCATTAGAGCCGAACCCTTGGCCAATATAGCATAGGTTCGCTGCCCTGGACCACCTGTTGAACTTAGGAGTTGGTTAGGGGGGGGGGTTAACATGGGCCTAAGATTAATGAAACAAATGATTAAACCTAGGGAACGATTAGTGAATCATTAGATTTAGCATTTCATGAGAAATTATCATATTAGTGCATGCATGGGTGTACGTGGATAAATCATATATATATATGTGTGTGTGTGTGCATGAACAAAGGGGAAACCCTAATCATGCATGCATACATATAATCAAATGTTAAACATATAAGATCGTTTAACAAATAGGGAAGGATGGTTCTAAGCTCATGGAAATCAAGACACAAGTTACAAAATCCATTAGGAATCAAGGGAGAACAATTGGGCCAAAGTGGGCCCAATGGGGTTGGTTAATCCCAACACACATTTAAATACTACTTGGATTTAAGTAATGATGTTTGTATAAAATGAAGATGTTATAAATTTATAAAAGTTTATTTAAAAATTCCTAAAGTCTTGTTTAATTTGAAATGTGAAGTATAAATGGCATTGGTTTTCTTTTAAGTTAATTTAGTTATAAAAGTTTGTTGTAATATCATTGATTGGGATTTTGTTATAAAATAGACAATGTAATTGTCTGGATTTTAAACATAAAACAAAGGAAATTCTGCCAAAATTTCTAAAAATGTAAAAGTAAGTTATTACAACTAACTATGGGATTTGGGATCAAAAAGGGTAACTAAGTTAGCTTAGATTCTAGATGCACTTAGTACTAGGACACTTAGTTGCACACACGACAAGACCAGACCTTAGGCACGACGACTACTACGCGTACTTATTGTATTCAAATTCTTATAAAATAACTCAGGAACTGAAGATACTTAGCCTACAAACAAGAGTGCGAATTCTGTGATAGTACATTAGCCATCAACACAGGTGAGTTCATTGCCCCTTTTTCTAACATTTTTGTTTTAAAAACGCGGGGCTGAGAAGCATGCATAAACTGGTTATTTAAATTGTTTACTTAAATGCTTTTAAATTTTATATGTTTACATATATAAATGTTATTCTAGACCACGTCTAGGAAGATTTTATGCAGGTTTATTAACTGATTTACTTATAAATTAAGTGAATAATCAGGTTAAACTAAAACATTTCTACAGATCAAAACATTTCAAACGAATCAAATCAAACATTTTGACAAAACAAGTGTGTGAGTTCAAGGAATCAAACGAAACATTTTGACAAATCAAATGGGTGATTTCAATGAATCAATCGAAACATTTTGACGAAACAAGTGTGGGATTTCAACGAATCAAACGAAACAAGCTTTGCAAAGACAACATTCAATGTTCTACAAATCAAGTGTTTGTTGAACAATGATTCAACTGTACAATTGATCAATGAATCTAGTATTCTACGATCAACGAATCAAGTACATCTTGTAACAGAATCAGACGAATCAATAAATCATTTTCAAGGGAAAACCTGGGAAATATCAGAGATAACATATGCTAAAACAGACGAAACAAAAACCCTACATTTCAAGAAGTCCTAGCTAGACCGTTTGATTTGTAGGTCGTATGTTTGAGGATATTTACAGATTCCCTAACTACTAAGTACCTAGATTGACAGACTAGTCTACTCGAGTTTGACCAAGGCCCCAATCATTTGGACTTAGATTTTATTAAATGTTTATTTATTCATTTACTTAAACATTTATAACTGTTTATACAATTACTGTGGTTGATCATATTATGAGATGAACTTATGAAATCAATATGGATTTTAAATGATTGTAAATACAGGGACAACAAACAGAAGAACTTATGGGTTGCGTTAAGGGTAAAAATGCTTAATTATCATTAACAGCAATGTCATATGTATATTAGTATGTGGTGGGATGTTGGCTAGGGCTTGTCCCTTACATATGCCCTATATATAAGCATACCGATGTGGATATTACTTGTGGTGTTAATGAGGTTAGGGTCTTTACCAAAGGAGGTTTTCAAATCATTTTCAATTACTAAAACGATATGAACTCACCAACCATGTGTTGACTTGATCTTTTTGCATGACTTCTCAGGTGACGAACAGGTTAATTAAGAAGTCATTTCTTTTGGACTAGGAGTTCAGATAGAAGACTTAGTATTTTGGACCTGCATACTTTTGAAGACATCATTACACAATTATTTTGTACATCTTGTGTAGTTACAAGATAGTTATTTTATGATGTTTATGACAGATTTACATATTTAAATTATGAACAATTCGTATATAATTTAACTTTGTAATTTTATTCTATTTAGTATTTCTCATTTATATCATGTGCAATGTAAACAATCTGATCACCTTCGATTATCACTCATGATATCGCGCCCCGGGAACCTTCCGCCCGACGGGGACTCCGATCCTACCCCGCCGGCTCGGGGTGTGACAGATTGGTATCAGATCCATGGTTATAGAGAAATATAGGTCATTATTTAAATGGTTTGGCCTAGACTATAACCTAGGGACCCTGCATGTAGAGAAAACAGGAATTAGGAAATTACTTGCATACTGTCTCTCATATTTGATCATTGCACTAACCGATAATTTTATTGGTTATGATCAGAATGCCGCCGAGAAGACAGCCTCCCTTGTTACCTCTACCACCACAGGACTTGGCTCCACACTCCTCCACACCGTCACCAAATGATTCACCACCACCACCTCCACCACCACCTCCTCCTCCTCCATTGATTACTCAAGAATCTGGTTCAGGCACAACACCGACTCTGGATCTTGCTACTATCGCTCTGGTGACATTACTGAGTAGCCAGATGACAAATCAGATGAAAAAGCAATACCGGAGATGTTCCTACGTCTTCGTAATGAAATCCTTAACACTGGCAACACATCAGGAGAAGCCAGTGGAAATACTGGAGATTCATCTCATTACTCCTACAAGTCCTTTGTAGGATGTAAACCACCCAGTTTTAGTGGGTCTGAAGGTGCCGTTGGATTAATCCAATGGATTGAGAAGATTGAAGCAACTTTGGATCTCTGCAGCTGCCCCGAACACCACAAGGTCGGTTACTCAGCTGGAACATTCAACAAACGGGCTCTGACCTGGTGGAACGGTCAGATCAACGCCCGAGGAAGAGAGGAAGTTGTGGCAATGCCATGGGAAGACTTCAAGGCACTGCTGCGAACAGAATTCTGCCCCAAGAATGAGCTGCAGAAGTTGGAGGTTGAATTATCCAACCATGTGATGAAGGGGGCTGATCACATGGGGTACACAACTCGTTACCATGAGTTGGTGGCCTTGGTACCTGATATGGTACTAACTTTGGAGAAAAGAATAGACAGATATGTGGGTGGACTCCTCGTCTGCATTCAGGGCATGGTTGTTTCAGCCAACCCTACCACTGTTGAATCTGCAGTGAGATTGTCCGGGAAACTCACTGATCTCATGGTAGCCTCTGGAGTCCTAAAGAAGCAGGCTGAAACCACCAAGAACAAAGCTGAGTCTTCAAAGAAACCCCACCACCATCAGAAGAAGCAACAGAAGACCATCAAGATCTACACGGTGGCTACACCTCTTCAACAAGTAGCAGCAGCACCACAGAACCCCAACCGCAAACCTTACACTGGCACGTTTCCTCTGTGTGCCAAGTGTCAGCATCATCACCCTGCTGACACTCCCTGCAAGCAATGCACGAGATGTGGATGATACCCAACCAAGCAGTCAACAATACTGTTATGGCTCTCCTTCCACCAGCTAATCAGAATAACGGTTGATGCTATAACTGTGGCGAACAAGGCCACTTTGCGAAGAACTGCCCAAAGAAGGCACAACCAGCAGTTCAAGCTCCTCGTGGACGAGCCTTTGCCATCGGAGCACCAGCTGCACGCCAGGACCCAAATGTGGTCACTGGTATGTTTCTCTTACATGACTTTTATGCATCTGTTCTATTTGACACTGGTGCGGATCAGAGTTTTATCTCTGCCGATTTTCCATGCCAATTAGATTCTATAAAAGAACATTTAGACTCCCCTTATGTAATAGAAGTAGCTAACGGGAAACAGATCACATTTAGTACAGTTTATAGGAACTGCCCATTGACACTTAATGGTCATACATTCACCATCGATTTGATACCGATGGAGTTGGGCAGTTTTGATATCATTGTTGGAATGGATTAGCTTTCCTCTAATCGAGTGGAAGTCATTTGTTCTGAAAAGCTACTTCGAATTCCCTTGCCGAGTGATCGCGTGTTGGAAGTTAAAGGGGATCAAGCGAAATGAAATGTCAAAATCATTTCATGTATAAAAGCGCGTAAGTGTTTACAGAAGCGGTGCATTGAATTCTTGGCTCATGTGGTAGAAAAGGAGAAGGACAAGAAAAGGATTCAAGATGTACCTGTGGTGAAAGAATGTCCCGAAGTGTTTCCTGACGACCTACCAGGTTTGCCACCTGTGCGACCGGTAGAGTTTCGTATTGACTTAATTCCTGGAGCAACCCCAGTTGCTAAATCTCCTTACAGGTTAGCACCTTCAGAGATGCAGGAATTGTCTAATCAGTTACAGGAGCTACTTGACAAGGGTTTTATCAGACCGAGCTACTCACCTTGGGGAGCTCCAGTTTTGTTCGTAAAGAAGAAAGACGGATCGTTCAGAATGTGCATAGATTACAGGGAGCTGAACAAACTAACCATCAAGAATCGGTATCCATTACCGAGGATTGATGATCTGTTTGACCAACTGCAAGGAGCTCAATATTTCTCGAAGATTGACTTGCGGTCTGGATATCATCAGCTGAGAGTTCAAGGTGAAGACATACCGAAAACGGCCTTCCGAACAAGATACGGGCATTATGAGTTCATGGTGATGCCTTTCGGGTTGACAAATGCATCAGCGGTTTTCATGGACCTCATGAACCGAGTGTGCAAGCCGTACCTGGATCAATTTGTCATTGTCTTTATTGATGACATACTGATTTATTCCAAGACCAAAACAGAACATGAGCAACACCTTAAAAATATCTTGGAGCTGTTGAAGAAAGAACAACTCTATGCTAAATTCTCTAAATGTGAATTCTGGCTAAGGGAAGTTCAATTTCTGGGTCATGTAGTTAACAGCGAGGGAATTCATGTAGATCTTGCCAAGATCGAGGCGATAAAGAATTGGGACACTCCGAAGACACCGACGGAGATACGGTCTTTTATGGGATTGGCAGGTTATTACAGAAGGTTTATTTCAAACTTTTCTAAGATAGCTTTGCCACTCACTAAGTTAACCCAGAAAAGTGAACCGTTTGTCTGGGAGCAGAAACAAGAAGATGCTTTCCAGACTCTGAAGCAGAAACTATGTGATGCTCCAATCCTATCTCTCCTAGAGGGCTGTGATGATTTTGTTGTATATTGTGATGCTTCTCATCAGGGACTTGGTTGTGTGTTAATGCAACGGGACAAAGTCATATCCTATGCATCAAGACAGTTAAAGATTCATGAGAAGAACTACACTACTCATGATCTTCAACTGGGAGTAGTAATCTTCGCCTTGAAGATTTGGAGACATTACTTATATGGCACCAAGTGTACCATATTCACTGATCACAAAAGTCTGCAACACATCTTCGATCAGAAGGAACTCAACATGCGACAACGCCGTTGGGTTGAACTTCTGAATGACTATGATTGTGTAATTAAGTACCATTCGTGAAAGGCGAACGTTGTAGCTGATGCCTTGAGCCGGAAGGAACGGGTCAAACCCCTACGTGTTAGAGCAATGGGGATAACCGTGCAGACCAGTTTAAGTGACAAGATCATTCAAGCACAACAAGAAGCACTTGACCGAGGTAATTTGAAGAAGGAACTTGATTGCGGAGCAGAGAAACAGTTCGACACGAAGCCCGATGGAATCATCTACTACAAGGATCGAGTATGGATCCCGACGGTAGACGAATTGAGAAGACTAATTTTAGATGAAGCACACAAGACTAAATACTCCGTTCACCCAGGCGCTGATAAAATGTACCAAGACTTGTGTGGATTCTATTGGTGGCCGGGGATGAAGAAAGACAGAGCCGAGTATGTCGGTTAGTGTCTGACGTGTGCAAAGGTAAAGGCGGAACACCAGAGACCGTCTGGTCTACTGGAACAGCCTGAGATTCCGCTCTGGAAGTGGGAACAAATAGCTATGGACTTCATTACCAAGTTACCCCGCACTTCCAGTGGTCATGATACAATTTGGGTGATCATTGATCGTTTAACCAAATCTGCTCACTTCTTGCCTATGCGTGAGACCTTCACGATAGATAAACTAGCAAGATTATACATCAATGAGATAGTGGTGCACCACGGTGTGCCATTGTCTATTATTTCTGATCGAGATAGCAGATTCACAGCTTACCATCAACAAACGGATGGTCAAAGCGAACGTACTATTCAAACTCTAGAGGACATGTTAAGAACCTGTGTATTGGACTTTGGTGGGCATTGGGACTCCCATTTGCCACTGATTGAGTTCTCCTACAATAGCAGTTATCACAGCAGTATCGGATGTGCACCATTCGAGGCTCTTTATGGTCGTAAATGTCGATCACCGATCTGTTGGACTGAAGTTGGAGACAATCGAATAACTGGGCCAGAACTTATTCAAGAAACCACTGACAAAATAGCTCAGATTCAAAGAAGACTGCAAGCAACAAGGAGTAGACAAAAGAGCTACGCCGACAAACGGCGCAAGCCGTTGGAATTCCAAGTGGGAGACCAAGTCATGTTGAAGGTATCCCCATGGAAAGGCGTTGTACGCTTTGGAACGAAAGGCAAACTAGCACCACGATACATGGGACCGTTCGAGGTCATCGAGCGTATTGGTCCTGTGGCGTGGAGACTGAGATTACCTGATGAACTCAGTTGTGTGCATGACGTGTTTCACGTCTCAAACCTGAAGAAATGCCTTGCTGACGAGTCTCTCGTCATTCCAATTGAAGAAATTCAAGTCGATGAACAGTTACATTTTATCGAGGAACCTTTGGAGATTATGGATCGCAAGGTTAAACAACTGAGGCGAAGCTGTATTACCATTGTAAAGGTTCGATGGAACTCAAGACACGGGCCCGAGTTTACTTGGGAACGTGAAGATCACATGAAGTTAAAGTATCCCCAACTGTTTGAAGAGAAAGTTGTACCCGATAACAACTCTTAAATTTCGGGACGAAATTTCTCTAACAAGGGGAGACTGTAACATCAGTGCCGGAACCGTCACCGGAACAGTGATCTCTACAGTACGTGAACAGTAAAACAGGTACGAATCTTATACATTTCAGTAAGTTTCCTATTCTTATCATTTATCATTATCATAGTGTGTTATCATAGAAAAAATTCAGAAACTGTTAACAGAAACACAGTTCAGAACGATGGTTCTTGAGTCAGATAATTATTTGACAATACAGAACCATCATGTGATTATTTGTTTAGGATTTATTATGTATAAACGTATGCGAGATTTTAAAGAACAAAACACACGAATATCGTTACGTGAATGCTAAATTGACGGGTTATTCGTATAGGTGACGATCTGTACGAATATATCTGAAAGTTTAACGTTCTGAATGATATTCTATAATTAGAAAACCAGATTGAAAGGTATAGTTATCGCCGTGTTCGTACGAGTGACGACTCGAACGAATACGCGCGACGATTGTACATTTCGATTTAAACAGTGATTTAATATTTTAAATTATATAATTAGAAGATATTAGTTAATTTATTAGGAATCACAACCTTGATTAATTAAATTATTTCTAATTTTATAATCGTGTCGTTTCGTCGCGAAAACTACACGATCCGGCCTTTTTCGCGAAACCGAACGGCCGGGTAGTTTTCCCCACATTTAATGTGGCAATTAAATGCCACAACCACCACATGTCACCCATCTCTCTCTCCTAAACTCGTTTCTCTCTCTCTCTCTAGTTTCCACTCAAGAAATCACCATCTCTCTAGAAGATCTCACCTATTTCAAGCCGGATTTGAGCGTAGTTGGTGTCATCTTGATCCTCTCATCTCGTAGATCACAGAAGTACAAGAAAAACAAGGATCCAACCGTGGAAGTTGAGGTAAATATCCACTCTAGATTCGGTTTTAAGGGTAACATGATACCCTTTTTGTTTGACACTTGTAATGGGTCTAAATGCTCACAAAACACATGGATATACACGTAGGAATAGATAGATTATTATTGTAACAGGTCTTGCTTCTTGGGTTGAAGATGATGCACAGGTTCGTGGCGATGCTGTGACCAAACTCTTCCCCGAATTGGCGAACCTTCTAGGGCCGAACCCTCCTTTCTGGAACGAACCCTGCTGGTCACATGCACCGAACCTGTTAACTCTGACCACCCTGCAACGAAACTGCGTCCCTGGCTTACGAACCCTGCCCCTTCTGATTAACCGAACCTTTACATTTTAGGCGAGCCTAGTGTCACGAACCCATGACTCACGAACCATTCTCGGCCGAATCTAGTAGCATGCAACGAACCATAGCATCACGAACCTAGGACACACGAAACTTATGGCCGAACCCTAGCCGAGACTATGGCGAACCATGCAGCTCACTAACCCTATGGGCTGGACGAACCATAATGGACCGAACCTTATAGGTTCGTTTAACTCCATTAGAGCCGAACCCTTGGCCAATATTGCATAGGTTCGCTGCCCTGGACCACTTGTTGAACTTCGGAGTTGGTTAAGGGGGGGGTTAACATGGGCCTAAGATTAATGAAACAAATGATTAAACCTAGGGAACGATTAGTGAATCATTATATTTAGCATTTCATGAGAAATTATCATATAAGTGCATGCATGGGTGTACGTGGATAAATCATATATATATATGTGTGTGTGTGCATGAACAAAGGGGAAACCCTAATCATGCATGCATACATATAATCAAATGTTAAACATATAAGATCGTTTAACAAATAGGGAAGGATGGTTCTAAGCTCATGGAAATCAAGACACAAGTTGCAAAATCCATTAGGAATCAAGGGAGATCAATTGGGCCAAAGTGGGCCCAATGGGGTTGGTTAAGCCCAACACACATTTAAATACTACTTGGATTTAAGTAATGATGTTTGTATAAAATGAAGATGTTATAAATTTATAAAAGATGATTTAATAATTCCTAAAGTCTTGTTTAATTTGAAATGTGAAGTATAAATGGCATTGGTTTTCTTTTAAGTTAATTTAGTTATAAAAGTTTGTTGTAATATCATTGATTGGGATTTTGTTATAAAATATACAATGTAATTGTCTGGATTTTAAACATAAAACAAAGGAAACTCTGCGGAAATTTCTAAAAATGTAAAGGCAAGTTATTACAACTAACTACGGGATTTGGGATCAAAAAGGGTAACTAAGTTAGCTTAGATTCTAGATGCACTTAGTACTAGGACACTTAGTTGCACACACGACAAGACCAGATCTTAGGCACGACGACTACTACGCGTACTTATTGTATTCGAATTCTTATAAAATAACTCAGGAACTGAAGATACTTAGCCTACAAACAAGAGTGCGTATTCTGTGATAGTACATTAGCCATCAACACAGGTGAGTTCATTGCCCTTTTTTCTAACATTTTTGTTTTAAAAACGCGGGGCTGAGAAGCATGCGTTAACTGGTTATTTAAATTGTTTACTTAAATGCTTTTAAATTTTATATGTTTACATATATCAATGTTATTCTAGACCATGTCTAGGAAGATTTTATGCAGGTTTACTAACTGATTTACTTAAAAATTAAGTGAATAATTGGGTTAAACTAAAACATTTCAACAGATCAACACATTTCAAACGAATCAAATCAAACATTTTGACAAAACAAGTGTGTGAGTTCAAGGAATCAAATGAAACATTTTGACGAATCAAATGGGTGATTTCAATGAATCAAACGAAACTTTTTGATGAAACAAGTGTGGGATTTCAACGAATCAAACGAAACAAGCTTTGCAAAGACAACATTCAATGTTCTACAAATCAAGTGTTTGTTCAACAATGATTCAAGTGTACAATTGATCAATGAATCTAGTATTCTACGATCAACGAATCAAGTACATCCTGTAACTGAATCAGACGAATCAATAAATCATTTTCAAGGGAAAACCTGGGAAATATCAGAGATAACATGTGCCAAAACAGATGAAACAAAAACCCTACATTTCAAGAAGTCCTAGCTAGACCGTTTGATTTGTTGGTCATATGTTTGAGGATATTTACAAATTCCCTAACTACTAAGTACCTAGATTGACAGACTATTCTACTCGAGTTTGACCAAGGCCCCAATCATTTGGACTTAGATTTTATTAAATGTTTATTTATTCATTTACTTAAACATTTATAACTGTTTATACAATTACTATGGTTGATCATATTATGTGATGAACTTATGAAATCAATATGGATTTCAAATGATTGTAAATACAGGGACAACAAACAGAAGAACTTATGGGTTGCGTTAAGGGTAAAAATGCTTATTTATCATTAACAGCAATGTCATATGTATATTAGTATGTGGTGGGATGTTGGCTAGGGCTTGTCCCTTACATATGCCCTATATATAAGCATACCAATGTGGATATTACATGTGGTGTTAATGAGGTTAGGGTCTTTACCAAAGGAGGTTTTCAAATCATTTTCAATTACTAAAACGATATGAACTCACCAACCATGTGTTGACTTGATCTTTTTGCATGACTTCTTATGTGACGAACAGGTTAATTAAGAAGTCATTTCTTTTGGACTAGGACTTCAGATAGAAGACTTAGTATTTTGGACCTGCATACTTTTGAAGACATCATTACACAATTATTTTGTACATCTTGTGTAGTTACAAGATAGTTATTTTATGATGTTTATGATAGATTTACATAGTTAAATTATTAACGATTCGGATATAATTTAACTTTGTAATTTTATTCTATTTAGTATTTCTCATTTATATCATGTGCAATGTAAACAATCTGATAACCTTCAAATATCACTCACGATATCGCGCCCCGGGAACCTTCCGCCCGACCGGGACTCCGATCCTACCCCGCCGGCTCGGGGTGTGACACTATCCTTAGATGATTATCCACACTGGAAATATAGATTTAAGATTCACATCAATGGGTTGGATACTAACTTATGGATGATGATTGAAGGAGGTTATCTAAGGCCTCTGAATGAGGATGGAACTCCTATGCTAGTCACACGGATGACTGAGCCTTAAAGGAAGCTTTATGATTATGAGAAGAAGGCTTATGCTATTTTATCTCAGTCCATTGCTACTGACATTTTCCATCAGTTCAGACAGTTTACATCTTCCAAGTATTTGTGGGATGCTTTGCAACAACGTTATGAGGGTAATGATGCTTTGAAGAATATCAAGTCAAAGGCTTTAAGAAAGGAGTTCAACAGTTTCATGTATGTTGGAAATGAATCTTTGGATGAGTTGATTGCCAGATTCTATCATCTTTTGAGTGAGCTGTTCAATCATGAAGTCAAGACTCCTACTCAGGAGAAGATTCAGGGTTTAGCAGATGCTCTACCTCCAAAGTGGGAATCATTTTTGATAGTGCTTAAACAGAATGAGATGATGGCACATATGGACATAAATGATTTCATTCAGAAGCTGAAGGAGCAGGAAATAGAGAACAAGTGGAAAGCTAAACAGGTTGCTCAAGTTCAGGATCCCTCATTTTATTATTCTACTCCTAAAGTTGAAAAATCATCCTCACATGCTCCATTGAAGACAACCTTTGTTTCTAAGACTACTGAAGCTCCATCTTCTGCTCAGATTCATTTTAGTCAGTCATCCTCCTTATCCAGCTCACAAAAGGAACATCATCAACCTGTCACAAGTCTGAAGACTGAAAAATTTGATAAAGTTACTGTTGAGATTGCTAAAGAACATATGGGTCTTTTGTCCACCTTGGTTATTTCTTATGATGGACTGGTAGCAGGACAGATTGGCAATCCTTATCTGACAAATGATGATTATTCTGAGATAGATCCAGATGACATGGAAAGGATTTACATCATGTGGGCTTTGGCAAGTGCGGTAAGGAGAGCTAAGGAGTTTGTCAAAAGGACTGGTAAAGACATTAACTTGAACAAGGAATCTAAGTTTGTTTTGACATGGCCTCTGTCACCTGTTACAATTGTGGGGAGAAAGGTCACTTTGCTAGACAGTGCAAACAGCCAAAGAAAGCAGGAAATAAAAATCCTTTTCATCATCAGAAATCATCCTCTACAAATCCAGAAAGAAGGCTTGTTCCTATTGATTTTCCTGTTCAAGCTGGTTCATCTAACTCAGGCAAAGCATTGATGGTTCAACAAGATGAAGGTGAAAACTGGGATTTCATATTTAATCATGATCAGAATGAACAGGATAAAGCATGTGTTGCTGAGATCAAGAAGTTGGATGATCAAAATGAAGATAGTACTTTAGGAGAAGCAAAGATTAGTGGAGAAGAAACATCAGGTTCAGAGTCAGAAAGCTTATCAGACTCAGACACTCTAGCAGATTTTGATGCTGATATTGAAGAATCTCCTACTCAGTTTGCTTTGATGGTAAACTCATCTGCTACTCCTGCTGCAACTTCACAATCTGATCAGGTATCTGATGAGTGTTCATCTTCTTGTTCTAGTTGTTTTAATTGTGTTGACCTTAACAGCAAGGTCCTTTCTTATAAAAATCACAATGCTGTTTGATCAACGATCTCAACCAGTGTATTGAAGCAAACAAAGTTTTAAAATCTAATGAAAAAGATTTTCAAGCTAAAATTGAACTTTTAAACAGACAACTTCATGAGGCTGAGATTGCTGTTCTAAACAAGCAAGATGCTATAACTTCTTATCTCAATACCATCAATGAGATAAAGAAGAAATTAGCCATAGTTGAGTGTGATTATTTGACCCTAGTACAAAAAATCAAGAGCTATGAGAGTGCATCTTATATCATTGAGCACATGATCAGCAAAGGTGCTGACCATAAGGATAAGAAAAAAAATTAGCTATCAACATTGTCCTCCACCAATCTTGAACAACTTTTTCAATTCACCTGATGAAAAAGATGTTAAAGATTTTCAAGTTAAAACTCCATTACTAATTGATCCAATAGGGATGATTACTGATGAGGGTTCCTCCTTGTCAGAGGAATCTCTTGTGGAGGGGATTGTTGAAGATTGGGTCTCAGATTCTGAGGATGAATCTGACTATTCATCCGATTGTGTTACTACTCGGAATAAATCTTCTGTAGTTATGAAAGGTGACCCAATCTCATCATCAAAGATTTATCAAGCTTTAAGCTTTGTTAAAGCTTCAAAAGAAAATGAAGCATGTATGTTAAACAAGATTGACAATCTTGTTCCTAATGGAAGAAAGGGTTTGGGTTTTAATCAGAATAAGTCTCAAACTAATGTTTTCAAACCAAAAAGACAGTCTTTCTCTGAATTAAAACATTTTCACAAAAAGGGTAACAACGTTTGTTTTGAGTGTGGTGCACCTGGACACATAGTCAGATTTTGTCCACACCTGGTTAGACCAAAGATTGCACCACCCAGAAAACTAAATCAGGTTTTCATCAAAGCTGTCAAATCTGAATCCAAGTCAGATCAGAAAAAACCCAAACAATTCACACAAGTTAAACCTGTGGATAAGGGTAAAGGGAAACTGGTGAACTTGAATGTTCCCAAGATGGTAAATGTTAATCAAGTTAAATCATCATCCATTTATCTAAAAAATTCTTTAAGTAAAAATGCAGTCTGGAAGGTCAAGTCTGAGACTTCAGTTCCACCCACTTCAGACAGGTTGTTTCAGATGGTAAATGGATCGATGTTTTGATCCGAGACTCTTTTGGTCAACCCAAGACTGTAAAGGCTTGCGTTCCCAAATTGAACTAATTGTTTCATTTTTGTGTAGGTTGCCCCAACAGCTGCTCGTAACAGCTCTTGGATTGTTGACAGTGGGGCTTCCAGACACATGACTGGTGATATATCGCTTCTCACCAATGTGAATTCAGTTCGAGGTGGATATGTCGCGTTTGCCGGTGACAAAGGTGGTTTTATCACAGGAGAGGGAATCTTGTCAAATGGATAAGTTTCATTTGATAAAGTCAGATATGTCAAGCAATTGGAGAATAATCTTCTATCTATATCACAGATTTGTGATAAACAGTACAAGGTTCTCTTTGATGACTCCAAATGCTATATTTTTAAGGAAGGTGTGGTTATCCCTAAAGATTCGATCTTATTGTCAGCTCCCAGAAAGAAAGACTTGTATGTACTCAACATGGCCCCAACTTCAACAACATCCTCCACAGCTTCATGTTTTATGACAAAGGCAACTGAGAAAGATTCAATACTTTGGCATAAGAGGATGGGTCATTTGAGTCTCCGCAAGATGAATCATTTGGTACATAACAATCTGGTTGAGGGGGTTACTCTGAAGAATTTCAAGCTGTCTGATGTCTGTGTATCCTGCAAAAAGGGCAAGCAAGTCAAGCAGTCTCACAAACCAAAGAAGTATCACTCAATCACAGTTGCACTTGAGCTTTTCCATATGGATCTTTTTGGTCCTGTTAACCGTCAGAGTATAGCTGTAGATCAATACTATCTTGTCATTACTGATGAATTTTCCAGATACTCTTGGATGTTCTTTCTGAAGGAGAAATCTGAAACTTTTGATTGTATTCAAGTATTGGTTACCAAACTTGAAACTCTTTATAAGCTCAAGGTTCGGATACTCAGAACAGACAACGGGACAGAATTCAAGAATCACAACATGAAAAATTTCTGCAATTCACGGGGAATTGTTCAACAATTTAGTGCCCCTTATGTTCCACAAATGAACGGTGTTGCGGAGCGAAAGAACAGGACTTTGATTGAGGCTGCTAGGACAATGCTTGCTGATTCTTCTCTTCCAGTTCAGTTTTGGAACGAGGCTGTAGCAAATGCTTGTTACACTTTGAATCGGGTTTTCATAGTGAAGAGGCATGGGGAAACTTGCTTTGAACTGCTTCATAACAGAAAGCCTAATCTTAAGTATCTTGAACCATTTGGTGCACCATGCACTATGCTTAAGAAACACGAGCAGGGCAAGTTCAATGAGAAAGTGGAAGAAGGGTATTTTCTTGGGTACAACACTTCGAATGAAAGGGTTTATAATAGAGCAACACAGAATGTAGAGAAGTGGTACCATGTTGATGTTCAGAAATATTCTATGCCTCCACCAGGAAAAGGGCCAGACTGGATGTTTGATTATTCAGGTCTCTTTGATTCATTCAATATGCCTCCCATGTATTCAGATGAAGTTGTTGCGGTTCAAATGTTATATGATGTACAAAATGCACCTAATGAACCCGTACCACCTTCATCCACTTCAATTCCCATTGTACAGACAAATGATGACAGCTCAGACACGGATGAAAACCCTGCTCCACCAGTTGCCCAAGAACAAAATGTTGATGATCTTGTACCATATCTTGAGGATTTGAATTTGAACAATCTAGATCCACAGGTTGAGGTTCCTCCCCATCCAGTTGGAAGAATTAATCGTATTCATCCTCAAGAGAACATAATTGGGAGTCCATTAGATGGAGTTAAGACCAGAAATCAGCTTTCTTCAGGGAGACTTGCTGACATTCTTGATTTTGCAGATGTAAGCTTTTGTGCTCATTCCTGTTTTATCTCTTAGGTGGAACCAAGAACTGTCACTTAGGCTTTAAAGGAAGAATCATGGGTTGATGCCATGCAAGAAGAACTACTGCAAGTTAAGAAGTTAGGTGTCTGGCAACTTGTTGATAGACTGAAAGGTGCAAAAGTCATTGGCACTAGGCGGGTTCTTTGTTGCAAGAAAGATGATCATGGCATCATTGTTCGAAACGAGGCAGGTCTGGTTGTTCAAGGATTCAAACAGATCGAGGGTTTGGACTATAATGAAGTATTTGCACCGGTTGCTCGACTTGAAGCAATTCGTATTTTCTTGGCTTATGCATCCTTCAAGAAGTTCAAAGTTTATCAAATGGATGTCAAGAGTGCATTCTTCATGGTGTGATAAGTGAAATAGTGTATGTCAATCAACCTCCTGGGCTCGAGGATCCATTGCATCGAGACCAAGTCTACAAGCTAGACAAGGCCTTATATGGATTGCATCAAGCACCGAGAGCATGGTATGAGACACCATCTACTCACCTTCTGAGCAACGGGTTCAGAAGAGTTGTCATTGACTGTACACTGTTTATTCGAGAAAAAGATGGAGATATACTCTTGGTACAAGTTTATGTGGATGACATCATCTTCGGTTCAACAAATGATGATCTGTGCAAGGATTTTGAGAAGGTTATGAAAGAAAAGTTCGAGATGAGCTCAATGGGAGAGATGAAATTTTTTCTGGGATTACAAGTGGATCAGTCTGAGGCTGGGATATTTATTCATCAGACCAAATATGTGGATGATATACTGAGCCGGTTCAGTATGTCCGATGCAAAACCTGCTGGTACCCCACTTGCTGTTAATCATGGGATTACACCAGATGAAAAGGGGGAGTTAATTGATGCCACTCTGTACCGAGGAATGATTGGTTCTCTTATGTATCTTACAGCTTCTCGGCCAGACATCATGTTCACCACATGCTTGTGTGCACGTTATCAATCAAAACCAAGACTGTCTCATCTGATTGCTGTGAAAAGGATTATGCGTTATCGAAAGGGTACACCGGATCTTGGTTTATGGTACCCTAATGATGATAATTTTGAGCTTACTGCATACAGTGACTCGGATTATGGGGGGTGCAAGAGAGACTTCAAGTCAACATCGGCGGGATGTCAGTTCTTTGGAACCCGATCAGTTACCAGGCAGTGCAAGAAGCAGACGTCGGTGTCTACTTCAACATGTGAAGCTGAATACATTGTTGCTGCTAGTTGTTGTTCTCAGATTATCTGGATCCAACAGCAACTCAGGGACTATGGGTTACACTTTTCTAACACTCCTATATATGTTGACAACACTGCTGCCATAGCTGTTACTAAAAATCCTGTTCAGCACTCGAAAACAAAACACATCGACATCAAATATCACTTCATACGTGATTGTTATGAAAATAAACTAATCGATGTTGTTAAAATTCACACCGATCACAAGAAAGCCGATCTTTTTACAAAAGCTTTTGATAAACCAAGATTTTTATATCTTTTATCGGCTAATGGTATTTTTCAAAAGGATAAAGTCCTACCTTCATCTGAATCTCACAAATGATCATCGCTTTTCTTAGTAAGTTTTGTTTTGATTTATTTCTTTATTACATTTACTTCTCTTGTTTATTTTCTTATCTCAATCAAAAACTCAAAAAGATTTTCGGTTTTAGGTTTTTAGGGGGAGAAAGTATGTTAATTTGAAAAACCAAAAACATCTAAAAATTTGAAAAATACAAAAACAATTGAAAATTAAGTAAAAATGAGAAAGTCTTCTTTGAGAAAGTAATACATTAATCTATCATGTCCTAAAAGTGTTAGTGAGTGCACAAATGGAAGACATATGAGAAGTGTGAACTGATGTACTGATAGGCTGACTTTACAAAATGAATAAACAAATTTGTGAATACTTACAAAATCTGATTTGTGGGATTTGTTTTTGAAAGACAGTTAAGTGAGAAATAGTTTATGACTCAAATCAGGCATACACCTGTTATCATGAGATCCAATAAGGTTTCCAATTATTCATGAATTCAAAGTCTGTACACGTGCCATATTGCTGGGACGAACCTAGCTGAAGCCGTCCAGTCAGATGAGAATGATTGAATAAAAATAAAAGAAAAAGAAAATCAAGCCGGTATTAAGCTTGTGAAAAATACAAAAATAAAATAAGTTTGATTCCATACACGTGCCATATTACTGGGACGAACCTAGTTGAAGCCGTCCATTTGGATAGAACAAGTCAAGCATGTCAACATAGATATGTATACGTGCCATATTACTGGGATGACCTAGTTGAAGCCGTCCATGAGATTGTGTTGGTCATGTTAGACAAATCAAAAAGAAAAATACAAAAAGAAAATAAATTGGAACCTTATAGAATTTATGATGCTGGGTATTAAGATGTGCGGAGAGGAGTTACAAACTGAGTTCAAACCTTTGCTGAATAGATAAAATGGGTAACTCAGTCAGAAAACATAAGTGATCATCAAATGAGTTTGATTATTTGGTATTGTGAAGCTTAAAGTGGACAGATATATCAGTAATCAGATCACAAGTCAAAAGTGTCTGAAATGAATCATTCAGTGATGCTAATGTGATGTGATTAGGTGTATGTGTTAATTTCTCAATAGACTTCTCACAAAAATATGTGTTTAATTGTTCTTAGTTGTTAGTTGTACAGTTGTATTTTGTTTCAGAAAATTACAAAAAGATTTTATATTTTCATTTCAGTTTAGGTGATCATTTGTAGGTTCAGATGTCTGTCTTATCTGAATCCTGAACAAACCAGACTTATCTTCATAATTGGCATCATTTTTACTGATCAAATGTCAAATCTTAAAATTACTTTGTGTTTTTGTGAGTGCAATTGTCTCATTCGCCCGAATGAGTATTGATTATGATTCATTCGACCGAATGAACTTCATTCGGTGAAAGAGTTATTCGACCGAATCAACATAAGCCAAAGGAGGTCAATCGGCTAGTTTCATTCGGCGAATGACTTTAGAGCGAATGGCTCATTCGCTGAAGTCATTCGGCGAATGGCCCACCCTATATAAACAGTAAATCGGGTGAACTACCTCATTCGCCAAAATTTTCTTTCGCCCTTACTGTGTGAAACCCCATTCGCCCGAATATCTTCTCTCTTCAGGTTTTCATTTTCACTTGATTGTTATTGATCCAGCTTCTGGTAATCTCGTTTATTATCATCTCAGGTACATTGGGATCAAATATCGTCAATTTTTGACTGTGAAATCATCAAAAACTAGACTGATTCAAGAATTTTTAGGGTTTTAGAATCGCCTCTCTAGTAGATCATCAATTTGAACTTGAAATGACTTGAACCATGTTTTAAAGTTGTTAGTCGGTCAATTCTGAACATAGATATATGATTTTTATGGACTAATTTGAAAATTTTGTCAAAGGGGTTAGAATTTGAACAGACAGCCGAATGTCATCATTCGGCGAATGAAGCTCATTCGGCGAATGACTAAGTCAGCATATGACTCATTCGGCGAATGAGGTCTATTCGGCGAATGAAGCTCATTCTGCGAATGTCTCATTCGACCAAAAAGTTCATTCGTTCAAATCATACTCATTCGTCCATTTTGTTATAAGTGTGTTTTTGATCAGATTTCTGTACTTTGTGCAACTGACTGAGTCTAACCAGTTTTTATCTGATTTTCAGAATGGCTGGATACAAGTCAGTGATGAAGAACAACATATGTTCACATTTGGATCTCACCACTTCGAACGCCAAACACTACACTGAGATTATCACTTTTCTCAGGCGTTCGAGGATATTCACTGCCATCTCAACTTTACATGTGCCATATATTTCACGTCAGCAAGACTTCTGGGCATCTGCTGATATCAACTGTGAAGCTGAGCCTACAGTCATTCGGGGCAAAGTTCGTAGACAAGATGTGGTCATTTCTGCTGAGCACATCAGAAGAGTTTGTGGTTTCCATGATGCACCTGATCAGCCGTATCTTCTAGATCGTTATTTAGTTTGAGGCTGCTTCATGAGGTGCAAGTATGAAGGTGACCTTGGAGCTGGGATCCTGAACTAGGCATTCATGTCTCAACAGTTCAATACTTAGCACATGTACTTATTCATTGCCTTGGGTCAAGGAGAGGAGGATTTGATGACATGGGAGACACCATTCAGTGTGCCTTTGTTGCACTTGTACTAAACCTGACATTCAACTTCTCAGAGATGTTCTTCCTTCCACCCAGTTAACATGTGGATCGAACCAAACCCATCGCGTGACCCGGCTTTTGAATCCTCTCAATCTTAGTGTTAAACAGCTAATCAAAACTCAAAATGGAATGTATTCGAAGCACGTAATCAATCCCGGATATCAATTTGATTGAATAATCAACATTTTTGTATATTATTACCAAAAACATACAAAAGAAACGTGCTAATCAAAAATCAAATTAACACTGTATGTAAACCAAATAAAAGCAACCCATGTAGTCACTTGTGTCTTGCGAAACTATCTGTGTGCTCCAATCCCATTCACAATTCACGATTATTTGAAATTCGAGGCCTGCAAATCGTTAGGCTCGTCTCTTCTTTCTCTCGATCGAGATCCCTCAAAACACAAGAACAAGTAGGTGTTTCTTATATCAATCAATTCGTTTTTAGATCTAGAACAATAGCCCCATGTTTCTGACTTCAATCGAGAACCCATTCAATCGAATTTGGGTGAGAATTGAACTTGGGTTTCGAATTTATGAACTGGGGTTGGGGGGAACCATCAGGTTATAGTTAAACATATTTTGAAATGACCCTGTTTGCAGCTTAGAGCCTTCAGTTCAATTGGTAGATGGTTGTGTTTTAGTAGTGATGGTCACGAGTTCTAGCCCTTTGGGGGCTGGGTTTTGAGCCATGAACTTTTAATTTTTTTAATATATTTTAAGCTATAATTTTTAAAAAAAACCATGTTTTCACAAAAAAAAAATTATAAATCTAATTTTTATAAACTGAATGAGGAAACACAAATTTTATTTATTTATATTATTAGTTAATCTATTTTTTATATACAAGTGGTTATAATAAATAGTTAACTTTTAATTTAACGTATTTATCATATTATAAAAACTTTTTCACATTGTACAAATATATGCATATATAAATATATATATATTCACATATTTTTGAATTATATATTTTAACAACTTATGATTTTAAATATATTATTTATAGTTGTTACAAATAATAAACAATTATGAAAATAAATATATAAAAAAAAGCATATTTTAGCTTACAAAACAAATGACTTCACATTTTTTTTATCTAAATAAGAACATCTTGTTTCAAACATTTAAATCTATAATTTTCAAAACAAGGTTATTAAACGTATATACAAAAGACATCTTTTAATGTTTGTTGTTTAACTTATACATTTTAAAACTATTTTTAATTTATTTAATAATTTATATTTCTTTTAACCTTAAAAATATTTGAATGATTTACATTTCTAAATATTTCAACTTTGGGAATTTTATTTACATTTGAACATTTATAAAAAAACTAAATTCACCTTAAACAAGCAATTGTTGAACATTTGACCATGCCTCAAAACAAAAAACCAAACTCTATGACATATTTAGAGCTTATGTATTACATAGAAGTCATAACTATGAATGAACATACACTTATACATAATGAACTCTCTAGGTTGATATTGAACTTGAGGGACAACTTGAACTATTGGATTATCTGTTGCAAAGTTATCAGTCTCATCTAAAGGTGAGTCTTTATAGCCCCTCTTTTACTTGTTTTGAACTTTTGGGGTGAAACATGTTATCTTTGAACTTATCTTAACTTTTAAACATTTTCGTGTGAACTTAGCTAATGACTTTATAGTTTGTGAACTTTAGTTAAGGATAGGCATTGATCACACATATTTAGTGACTATGATAGATCTATTGGACTGACCATCCCACCGTTGTTTGATTTACCCTTCGGGGGAGGTCCGCTGTGATAGTTTACTAGCTTGAGCATTGTTTGTAGTGCTAAACATTGGTCAAACATCATTTTGTTAACATCAGTTGATCTGCTTTACTTGCTAGTTCATTTTAACTATGTTCATTATGCTTTGTGTTCACATATGACATCATTTATAACATTTTTGTAAACATATTTTGCTGTGAGTATTCAAACCTATGAAACTCACCAACTATTCGTAGTTGACACTTGATTTTAAAAATGTTTCAGGTGGAAGTGACAAGTTAGCTATATTAACGAGCTTGGTTTAGCTTACACTTAATTTATATTTAATGTATTAGAATTGAAATGATGTAACAGTTAGGGTTTGAGAATTTGAAGCAATGTAATAAATGTTTGAGTTTAATGTTTGAACAATTTACAACTTTATACCTTGTGCTATGAACAATTTACACTTCGTGCCGCCCCGATGTTTCCGCCATCGGTCGGGGTGTTACAGATTGGTATCAGAGCCTGGGTTATAGAGAATTAGGTTATTTGAACTAGATGACCTAGACTGTAACTATGGGAATGCCTTAGTTTGAACTCTTAGGCCATGAACTCTTATTTGAACTCTATAGTTGCCATACTAGACCATGAACTGTTATTTGAACTCTTAGCTTCCATGATAGGTCATACTTGCTTATGTGACTATTTATTTGATAGGTCAAATGTTTGAACCTATTTTAGGATGCCTTAGTATGCACACACTAGATTCTAAGGTTCAAAACTTCGCGACCCCATTCTTATGACTTGAACGGGGATCGTCACCACAAGGAATTATTTTAGACTTCTAAGCCTATTCTTGAATCCCGTCAATAGTCTTTAGGTTCACTTTAATGATTAAGAAACACATACAATATGGAAGGTGGAATACCTGTACTTTAGGGAGTTCTGTCTAGGAAAGCATTTCGTATAAATCCAAATCAACCGATGGACTTGTTATGCTTTCCTGGGAACCCTTGGAGTGAGTATGAACCTATAGGCTAAAGTATGTCTTTCTGAAAGTTAAATTGAACTCAGACACTTTGATCTGTCAAGAGTATTCTTTCAAGAATACAATCCAAGTATTACTTTAACCATCATTTGAACTCTCAATTTAACTATTTGAACTCTTTGAGGTAATTGTATAATTTTAAAATTTGGAAATTTCTAACTTTTCCCTCACTTTCTTAGCCATGTCATCGTACTTCGCTGACCGATCTACAAGCTTCTCTAGTTATGAATCAGAGGACTTTATCGAAGGAGAACCAGAATCCCCGATGTACAGGCCCCTGTCCACCAAAGAGTATGAGAGGATAGTCGAGAAGGAAGAACTAAAGTCAGATGCAGAGAGTCCATACTGCCATCCTGAAGCTCCACTGCCTCCTACCAAATCTCAGGATTTCCCACCAAAGGTCCCAATGCCCTCCACAAACCTTACCATTGCTCAACCAAAAGCTCCAAAACATCCTATCATCCCCACAAGTAGTTCTGAGAGTCGGGTGGGACCAATACCTATTACTGCTGAACCATCACCAAAGACACGTCGCCTAAGCCAAGGAGCAAGGCTACCTCCACCACGGGAAGGTTGGATTTATGCTAGGAAGTTTGCTCACACGACATGAGGAGTCTGAGGATTAGCGGAGTTTATTTGATTCTTTGTTTCCTTTCTTTTCTCTTATTTCTAGTATGTACTAGACATCAAGTATATACATATGCATTGACATATGTATTCTCATGTCTACAGTTTTTTCTATCAAGGTACTATTAATGAAGAGATTATTTCTTTCAATTTTTAGCACAGTGAGTATTGTGTGGATTGATCCAAAACAACTATTACCTAATATGTAACAACTAAAAACGTGATAAAAAGTTCCATCGTCGTAAAATTGAATTGAGTAAACTTGTGACATTAGCCACTAGCCGATGCAATACTTGGCATGGTCACATGACTTAGTGGTTCCCCCTGCCGGTAACTTTGATCGTTACATTGAGAGTCTTTCTCCCCAAATAAGAGGCCACATGATCACTGTTGCTCCGACTACTCTTAACATTTGTCAATCGATCATCTGCTACTATGACGAATGAGTTGACGTGAACAAGAGTTCTGCTCAAGAAATGCTATAGGAAGAATAACAAGCTAGAAAGCTTGATCACCCCCACAATCACAACAAACAGAAGACCATTAAAGGATATGATACGCCCATTCCTGTCAATAAAGTCTCTCCAGTAATCAGGTTCCATTAAAGGAGAAATATACCGGGACATTTTTTTTAAGTGTTCTAAATACCAATGCCACCACAAGGGTGATGGTTACATGAAGTATACTAAGGATGGAAGAATGGATCATCGAACCCAAAGCGGCTGATCTTTTGCTACAACAAACGACGACAATGCTATGGAACAAAGAATGAAATATGTGGAAATGCCCAAGACTGATTGATAATAATCAAAGGACGACTTGTGCCCGAAATCATCCAACTAATTGTTCACAATCAGGATGTATTAAACAGTACGTTCCTGATCTAGGATGGTTACTTGGCTTTAAGTATCAATAGAAATTTAGCAACTTATAACTTTGAGCTTTTACTTAGTAGGTACAAATCAAATTAGATAGACCATTTAATTTAGTAAAGGTTCACAGTAAACATATTGATAGTACTATATTGTACCTGAGTGTATTGTGAAATATAGGGATAACATCTTATTAATGGATCTTGTATCCACCCAGTTGTATTCCATAACCAGCAAGTAGGGTAAACATGCAAGGCAAATTTCCGTTACGGGTGCACACGGAACGTGAATTTGCAATACATGTAAATCCTATGAATGCGATACAATGGACACAATTTTTGAAAACTTTGGATGATTAACTTAAGATTTGGTTGAAAAGTATGAACTATACCTGTATGGTCAACTATTTGTAAACTTCAAATTTGAAATGTTTTATGTTCTGTTGTGTTGTATTTGTAGGTGATCGGTATGCTTTCAAAGTATTGGTGATGCGGTGGGTTGGCTGTGGTATACCCTATATATAAGCATCAACAATACATTGGGAGTAGAATTGATAGCTTGACCAATAATAGGTTTCTTAGATTTGAATGATAACATCAAGGAAACTAATTTTAGTAAAAACTAGGCGAACTATATCTATATGGTGAACTACGTGTAAACATCAAACAAAGTGAGATATTTTATGTTGTGTGGTATTGGTGGGCGATTGGTATGCTTTCAAGTTATTGGTGGTGTGGTGGGTTGGCTACGGTATACCCTATATATAAGCACCAACTGTACATTGGGAGTAGAACTGAAAGCTTGATCAATGATAGGGTTGTAGATTTTACTGTCACCATCAAGAGGAAAAAAAAATTTTAGTTAGAGCTATAAGCGATTCTTGCATACTAAGATTTGGGGTATATTTTTATACTAAATCAAAGGTATTAGTAGTTCTTATATCGAGCCAATTAAGCAATCGCTAACCTAAAACAATCAAAAAAATCGACAGCTCAAAAGACGAATACATCCATCTATCTTGGTTGAGAATTGTCAAATTCTAAATCCCACATCGAACATCAACACATGAGATTAACATCTCAAATGATTTTACCTCATAAGTACAATTCAACAATTTACGTACATCTAACCGATCACACTAATAACATCATATACGTTACCGTATTGTTTGTCGCACTCCTAAGAACCAAAACCTATCCCGTAAAACATGATCTTTGAACATGATGTTGTCATCTGAACCTAAAATAATTGAAGACATTGGGCCTTAACAAGAAATCCACATGAGACAACAACGTTGGGAAAAATTGCTCAATGATTTCGATTGCGAGAGTCGAATGTTGTATCTTACGCTCGCAGCCGTAAGAGTTATATCTAAATTTATAGGAATAGAACCTAAATTAATCTACATAAAAATATATTGTAGTTCAACAAATTTCTTTGCCTAAGACAATTTGCATGTCTTATGGTGTTGAACTTTGAATTAGAAGCCAAGTTGTTGTTTGATTTTACCTTTGAAACGTAATAAACACTCACTTCTCATTATCTATTCACCTTAGTACTATTAAAAAGTATAAGGATTTATGAGTCCTCTATTTGCATGTCTTCAGCATCATATTTGATCATAATGCTGATTTCACGGCTCATTATTTCTAGAACCTCTTCATGGGCCGTTCTTCACTCGACTAGATCTTAGCATGACAAAAACAAAGGGGTCAAACCGAACAAAGAAATTCAAATCCTTGAACTTTCACTTGAACTAAGCAACATTCACCGACCTTTCACATAGCAACGTTCATTAACCTTTCACATGTTGAACCTGAAAAATACTTGAACAACAAAAATCTAAAATTCACTTGGAATAAGAAGATCACATGAACAGATTTGTTCTCTATAATTTCTCCTTAATTTCGGGACGAAATTTTTAAAAGTAGGGGAGACTGTAACATTCATGTAATTTGTAATAAATAACAATGAAATAATATATGTCGTCATTTGAAATTTTTATTTAGTATATATATATGAGGAAACAAAACTAAACATCTTTAATATACATATATATGTATGGGTATGATTATATATATATATATAGGGCATGGAATTTTTGATAACCCTTAAATAATGTTACAACCCATTAACCATCATCCAATGGTTACTTGAAAAAGAAAAGTGTGTAGGATCGTGACACGTGTCAGATTCTTTTTTTTTTCTTTTTTTTAATATAAAGGGTATTTAAGACATTTGTTATTTAAGTAAGTTTACCCCCCTTTTTTTTAAACATTCATAACTTTTTAATACTATATTATTTAAAAAAAAAAATTGCACCATTATACTCGTCTCATTTTTCTCTTTAATTTCGTTATAGTCTCGACTAGTTTTTTTTTTATTTTTTTTATGTCATGTATTTACATCATTGTAAAGAGCTTAAATATAGCAAATTAATTAAAAAAAATTATAGCAATGGTATATTACAGTAATGTAACAAAAAATGAAGTAATGTAATACAAAATGAAGTAATTTACAATGATATAATTAACGGTGACGTAACACATTATTTTATTTTTCTCTAACAATGATAATTACAATGATAAATTACAGTGATGTAATTAAACACATTATTTCGATTTTTTTCTCTCACAATGATAATTATAGTGATGTAATTTTTCATTGTTCGAAAAAAATTTAAACTAATTTGTTGTCAATGTAAATTACATCACTGTAATTTAAACCAAATTCACCGAAAAAAACCGAAACCGAATTTTACGTCAATGTAAATTAGATCACGATAAATTACAACAATGTAACTTACAACACTGTAATTTATCATTTTTAAAAAAAATTCAAATAAATTTGTTATATTTAAGCTCGTTACAATGATGTAAATATAGGGCATTTAAAAAAAGAAGAAAAAATTAGTCGAGACTATAACGGAATTAAAGAGAAAAATGAGACGAATATAATGGTGTAATTTTTTTTTAAAAATAATATATCAAAAAAAAGTTATTAATGTTTAAAAAAGAGAGGGGGGAAAACTTATAAGGGGTAAAATGACTATGATGCCCTTTTTAATATTTTAATGAAATGTATATGTGTAAGCTTATGATTGGCTAAAATGGGTTATGTAGTTGTAACAAAAAAAGAGGGTTATTTTTTATACCCTTCTATATATATATATATATATATATATATATATATTTGTGTGTGTGTGTATGTGAATATATATGTAATTAAGTATGTGTGCAATTAAACAAGTTAAAAAAAACAGAGAGAAACATATTTTTAAAGTTTATAAATTTATAATAAATCTTATAAAATATAGAATTTATTTATAAATAAACAGCTTAAACAAATAAATTTTAAATTATGAAATTTTAATAAATATCTATAGAAAAATATCTTATTTGACAAAAGTGTTTACAAACTTTTTAAACTTTCATCATAGTTAGATTTCATAAACATTAAATGAATAACTATGTTTTAAATTTATAAAAAAAATGATGTTTTTATAAAATGATAATAATAATAAATTTATATTAGTTATGGGGTTTAAATATAAATGGACCCAATTTAAAAAAAAAACAAAGTTTGAGGGTGAAAGCAACAATATTTAAAACTGTAAATAAAATTGAAAACGTGGAGGGGCCTGAATTGTCAAGTTCTCAAAGATGTTCCTCCTTCCACCCAGTTAACATGTGGATTGACCCAAACCCATCGCGTGACCCGGATTTTTTTATCCTCTCAATCTTAGTGTTAAACAGCTAATCAAAATCAAAATGGAATGTATTCAAAGCGCGTAATCAATCCCGGACATCAAGTTGATTGAATAATCAACATTTATATGGATATTATTACCAAAAACATACAAAAGAAACGTGCTAATTAAAAATCAAATTAACACAGTATGTAAACCAAATAAAAGCAACCCATGTAGTCCCTTGTGTCTTGCGAAACTATCTGTGTGCTCCAATCCCATTCACAATTCGCGATTATTTGAAATTCGACGCATGCAAATCGTTCGGCTCGTCTCTTCTTTCTCTCGATCGAGATCCCTCAAAACGCAAGAACGGGTAGGTGTTTCTTATATCAATCAATTCGTTTTTAGATCTAGAACAATAGCCCCATGATTCTGACTTCAATCGAGAACCCATTCAATCGAATTTGGGTGAGAATTGAACTAGGGTTTCGAATTTATGAACTGGGAATGGGGGGGAACCATCAGGTTATAGTTAAACATATTTTGAAACGACTCTGTTTGCGGCTTAGAGCCTTCAGTTCAACCGGTAGATGGTTGTGTTTGAGTAGTGATGGTCACGAGTTCTAGCCCTTTGGGGGCTGGGTTTTGAGCCATGAACTTTTAACTTTTTTAATAACTTTTAAGCTATAATTTAAAAAAAAAAACCCTGTTTTCACAAAAAGTTTTTATAAATCTAATTTTTATAAACTGAATGAGGAAAAACAAATTTTATTTATTTATATTATTAGTTAATCTATTTTTTATATACAAGTGATTATAATAAATAGTTAACTTTTAATTTAACATATTTATCATATTATACAAATTTTTTCTCCTTGTACAAATATATGCATATATAAATATATATATATTCACATATTTTTGAATTATATATTTTAACAACTTATGATTTTATATATATTATTTATAGTTGTTACAAATAATAAAAAAATATGAAGATAATTATAAAAAAATCATATTTTAGCTTACAAAACAAACGACTTTACATTTCTTTTATCTAAATAAGAACATCTTGTTTCAAACATTTAAATCTATAATTTTAAAAACAAGGTTATATATATACAAAATACATCTTTTGATATTTGTTGTTTAACTTATACATTTTAAAACTATTTTTAATTTATTTAATAATTTATATTTCTTTTAGCCTTAAAAATATTTGAATGATTTACATTTCTAAATATGAATGAACATACACTTATACATAATGAACTCTCTAGGTTTAGAACTTTTGGGGTGAAACATGTTATCTTTGAACTTATCTTAAACATTTTCATGTGAACTTAGCTAATGACTTTATAGTTTGTGAACTTTAGTTAAGGATAGGCATTGATCACACACATTTAGTGACTATGATAGATCTATTGGACCGACCATCCCACCGTTGTTTGATTTACCCTTCGGGGGAGGCCCGCGGTGATAGTTTACTAGCTTGAGCATTGTTTGTAGTGCTAAACATTGGTCAAACATCATTTTGTTAACATCAATTGATCTGCTTTACTTGCAAGTTCATTTTAACTATGTTCATTATGCTTTGTGTTCACATATGGCATCATTTATAACATTTTTGTAAACATATTTTGGTGTGAGTATTCAAACCTATGAAACTCACCAACTATTCGTAGTTGACACTTGATTTTAAACATGTTTCAGGTGGAAGTGACAAATTAGCTATATTAACGAGTTTGGTTTAGCTTATATTTAATTTATATTTAATTTATTAGAATTGAAACGATGTAACAATTAGGGTTTGAGAATTTGAAGCAATGTAATAAATGTTTGAGTTTAATGTTTGAACAATTTACAACTTTATACCTTGTGCTATGAACAATCTACACTTCGTTCCGCCCCAATGTTTCCGCCATCGGTCGGGGTGTTACATATATTGCAAACACGATTGAAATACTAGACGTTATGCGAGTATTGAAACTTGTTTGAGAGAATATTATATATTGCAGACTTAGTTGAAGTATTACTTATTATACTATTACTGAAACTGGTTTGAGAGGCTGTTATCTATTGCAAAATTTTGTTTTGCATGTCTTAGTTTAAGACTTGATTAGTCTTGACTCATTTCTATGTATTACGCTTTTTTGAGTGAACATTATTGTTATTGTATTCATTTTATGTGCAAAATGAAACCTATACGTGCTTCTATTCTGATTCTAGATAGTCTAATTGTTATGCATCATTTATTTTTAAACATTTATTTTAACTGTATGTTATACTCACCAACTATTCAAATAGTTGACCCAAAACCATTTTTACATATGTAACAGGTTAAAGTGAAGATATGATGAAGATATAGGATAAGCTAGTGGACCTAGTTAATTGTAAAAAAAATTTAAGTAATTTCAAATTGTAATACTTTGTACATCCAAATTCCGTAATGTTTCATTTTATTTTAATGAATGTAGTACTTGTTTGTAGCAATGATGCTTTAATTATTCAAACTTATTAATAGCACCATGAGCTAATGAACAGTCAAGCTCGCGCCCTCACATGTTACGCCATCGGCCGGGGTGTGACATATTGGTATCAGAGCCATGGTTATAGGGATCTAGGTTATTAGAAATGGTGGCCTAGACTATAACTTATCTAACCCTGACCGACGTTAGGAATACTTAGTTTACTAAGCTAGTTTATATAAACTTAGGGTGAAGTGTACTCGCTTCATATTTCCTACAACTTATTGAAGAACTTGGACTAGCTAAGAAAACAATCAAGTGAGTATTCATACTCCCTCTTTTACTTTTAGTATTTTGGGATGTTACATATGTTTACTTAAAACAATGTTTACAATCAAAACCATTCGATGCAAACGTTTAGTCTATGTTACTTAGAATCCTTACTATGTGAATGTGCGCTTTGTGAAATCTATTATTCATTATTATGTGTTATCTATTGCAAACACGATTGAAATACTTGATGTTATGCGAGTATTGAAACTTGTTTGAGAGACTATTATCTATTGCAGACTTAGTTGAAGCATTAGTTATTATACTATTACTGAAACTGGTTTGGAAGGCTGTTATCTATTGCAGACTTTTGTTTTGCATGTCTTAGTTTAAGACATGATCAGTCTTGACTCAGTTCTATGTATTACGCTTTTTTGAGAGAACATTATTGTTATTGTCTTCATTTTATGTGCAAAATGAAACCTATACGCGCTTCTATTCTGATTCTAGATAGTCTAATTGTTATACATCATTTATTTTTGAACATTTATTTAAACTGTATGTTATACTCAACAACTATTCAAATAATTTACCCGAAACTATTTTTACAAATGTAACAGGTTAAAGTGAAGATATGATGAAGATATAGGATAAGCTAGTGGACCTAGTTAATTGTAAACAAATTTTTAGTAATTTCAAATTGTAATACTTTGTACATCCAAATTCTGTAATGTTTGATTTTATTTTAATGAATGTAGTACTTGTTTGTAGCAATGATGCTTTAATTATTCAAACTTATTAATAGCACCATGAGCTAATGAACAGTCAAGCTCGCGCCCCGACATGTTACGCCGTTGGTCGGGGTGTGACATATTGGTATCAGAGCAATGGTTATAGAGATCTAGGTTATTAGAAATGGTGGCCTAGACTATAACTAATCTAACCTGACCGACGTTAGGAATACTTAGTTTACCAAGCTTGTTTATAGAAACGTTTGGGTGAAGTGTACTCACTTCATATTTCCTACTACTTAGTGAAGGACTCGGACTAGCTAAGAAAACAATCAAGTGAGTATTCATACTCCCTCTTTTACTTTTAGTATTTTGGGATGTTACTTATGTTTACTTAAAACAATGTTTACTATCAAAACCATTCGATGCAAGCATTTAGTCTATGTTACTTAGAATCCTTACTATGTGAATGTGCGCTTTGTGAAATCTATTATTCATTATTTACGTATTATCTTTTGCAAACACGATTGAAATACTAGATGGTAAGATAGTATTGAAACTTGTTTGAGAGACTATTATCTATTGCAGACTTCGTTGAAGCATTAGTTATTATACTATTACTGAAACTGGTTTGGGAGACTGTTATCTATTGGAAACTTTTGTTTTGCATGTGTTAGTTTATGACTTGATAAGTCTTGACTCAGTTCTATGTATTACGCTTTTTTGAGAGAAGATTATTGTTATTGTCTTCATTTTATGTGCAAACATGTAACCTATACGTGCTTCTATTATGATTCTAGATAGTCTAATTGTTATGCATCATTTACTTTTAAACATTTATTTAAACTGTATGTTATACTCACCAACTTTTCAAATAGTTGGCCCAAAACCATTTTTACATATGTAACAGGTTAAAGTGAAGATGTGATGAAGATATAGGATAAGCTAGTGGACCTAGTAAATTGTAAACAAATTTTTAGTAATTTCAAATTATAATACTTTGTACATCCAAATTCTGTAATGTTTGATTTTATTTTAATGAATGTAGTTCTTCTTTGTAGCAATGATGCTTTAATTATTCAAACTTATTAATAGCACCATGAGCTAATGAACAGTCAAGCTCGCGCCCCGACATGTTACGCCGTCGGTCGGGGTGTGAAATACTGTTATCAGAGCCATGGTTAGAGGGATCTAGGTTATTAGAAATGGTGGCCTAGACTATAACTAATCTAACCCGACCGACGTTAGGAATACTTAGTTTACCAAGCTTGTTTATACAAACGTTAAGGTGAAGTGTACTCGCTTCATATTTCCAACAACTTATTGATGGACTCGGACTAGCGAAGAAAACAATCAAGTGAGTATTCATACTCCCTCTTTTACTTTTAGTATTTTGGGATGATACATATGTTTACCCAAAACAATGTTTACAATCAAAACCATTCGATGCAAGCATTTTGTCTATGTTACTTAGAATCCTTACTATGTTAATGTGTGCTTTGTGAAATCTATTATTCATTATTCATGTGTTATCTATTGCAAACACGATTGAAATACTAGATGTTATGCTAGTATTGAAACTTGTTTAAGAGACTATTTTCTACTGCAGACTTACTTGAAGTATTAGTTATTATACTATTAATGAAACTGGTTTGAGAGAATGTTATCTATTGCAAACTTGTGTTTTTCATGTCTTAGTTTAAGTCTTGATCAGTCTTGACTAAGTTATGTGTATTAAGCTTGTTTGAGAGAACATTATTGTTACTGTATTCCTTTTATGTGCAAACAAGTAAACTATACGTGTTTCTCTTCTGATTCTAGATAGTCTAATTGTTATGCATTATTTATTTTTAAACATTTATTTAAACTTTATGTTATACTCACCATCTATTCAAATAGTTGACCAAAACCATTTTTACATATGTAACAGGTTAAAGTGAAGATATGATGAAGATATAGGATAAGCTAGTGGACCTAGTTAAATGTAAACAAATGTTTAGTAGTTTCAAATTGTAATACTTTGTACATCCAAGTTCTGTAATGTTTAATTTTATTTTAATAAATGTAGTAATTGTTTATAACAATGACGCTTTAGTGATTCAATCTTATTAATAACACCATGAGCTAATGAACAGTCAAGCTCGCGACCCGACGTGTTACGCCGTCGGTCGAGGTGTGACATATTGGTATCAGAGCCATGGTTATAGGGATCTAGGTTATTAGAAATGGTGGCCAAGACTATAACTAATCTAACCACGACTGGCGTTAGAAATACTTAGTTGACAAAGCTTGTTTATATAAACGTTAGGGTGAAGGGTACTCGCTTCATATTTCCTACAACTTATTGAAGGACTCGGACAAGCCAAGAAAACAATCAAGTGAGTATTCATACTCCATCTTTTACTTTTAGTATTTTGGGATGTTAAGTATGTTTACTCAAAACAATGTTTTCAATCAAAACCATTCGATGCAAGCATTTAGTCTATGTTACTTAGAATCCTTACTATGTGAATGTGCGCTTTGTGAAATCTATTATTCATTATTTACGTATTATCTTTTGCAATCACGATTGAAATACTAGATGGTAAGATAGTATTGAAACTTGTTTGAGAGACTATTATCTATTGCAGACTTCGTTGAAGCATTAGTTATTATACTATTACTGAAACTGGTTTGGGAGACTGTTATCTATTGGAAACTTTTGTTTTGCATGTGTTAGTTTATGACTTGATAAGTCTTGACTCAGTTCTATGTATTACGCTTTTTTGAGAGAAGATTATTGTTATTGTCTTCATTTTATGTGCAAACATGTAACCTATATGTGCTTCTATTATGATTCTAGATAGTCTAATTGTTATGCATCATTTACTTTTAAACATTTATTTAAACTGTATGTTATACTCACCAACTTTTCAAATAGTTGGCCCAAAACCATTTTTACATATGTAACAGGTTAAAGTGAAGATGTGATGAAGATATAGGATAAGCTAGTGGACCTAGTAAATTGTAAACAAATTTTTAGTAATTTCAAATTATAATACTTTGTACATCCAAATTCTGTAATGTTTGATTTTATTTTAATGAATGTAGTTCTTCTTTGTAGCAATGATGCTTTAATTATTCAAACTTATTAATAGCACCATGAGCTAATGAACAGTCAAGCTCGCGCCCCGACATGTTACGCCGTCGGTCGGGGTGTGAAATACTGTTATCAGAGCCATGGTTAGAGGGATCTAGGTTATTAGAAATGGTGGCCTAGACTATAACTAATCTAACCCGACCGACGTTAGGAATACTTAGTTTACCAAGCTTGTTTATACAAACGTTAAGGTGAAGTGTACTCGCTTCATATTTCCAACAACTTATTGATGGACTCGGACTAGCGAAGAAAACAATCAAGTGAGTATTCATACTCCCTCTTTTACTTTTAGTATTTTGGGATGATACATATGTTTACCCAAAACAATGTTTACAATCAAAACCATTCGATGCAAGCATTTTGTCTATGTTACTTAGAATCCTTACTATGTTAATGTGTGCTTTGTGAAATCTATTATTCATTATTCATGTGTTATCTATTGCAAACACGATTGAAATACTAGATGTTATGCTAGTATTGAAACTTGTTTAAGAGACTATTTTCTACTGCAGACTTACTTGAAGTATTAGTTATTATACTATTAATGAAACTGGTTTGAGAGAATGTTATCTATTGCAAACTTGTGTTTTTCATGTCTTAGTTTAAGTCTTGATCAGTCTTGACTAAGTTATGTGTATTAAGCTTGTTTGAGAGAACATTATTGTTACTGTATTCCTTTTATGTGCAAACAAGTAAACTATACGTGCTTCTCTTCTGATTCTAGATAGTCTAATTGTTATGCATTATTTATTTTTAAACATTTATTTAAACTTTATGTTATACTCACCATCTATTCAAATAGTTGACCAAAACCATTTTTACATATGTAACAGGTTAAAGTGAAGATATGATGAAGATATAGGATAAGCTAGTGGACCTAGTTAAATGTAAACAAATGTTTAGTAGTTTCAAATTGTAATACTTTGTACATCCAAGTTCTGTAATGTTTAATTTTATTTTAATAAATGTAGTAATTGTTTATAACAATGACGCTTTAGTGATTGAATCTTATTAATAACACCATGAGCTAATGAACAGTCAAGCTCGCGACCCGACGTGTTACGCCGTCGGTCGAGGTGTGACATATTGGTATCAGAGCCATGGTTATAGGGATCTAGGTTATTAGAAATGGTGGCCAAGACTATAACTAATCTAACCACGACTGGCGTTAGAAATACTTAGTTGACAAAGCTTGTTTATATAAACGTTAGGGTGAAGGGTACTCGCTTCATATTTCCTACAACTTATTGAAGGACTCGGACAAGCCAAGAAAACAATCAAGTGAGTATTCATACTCCATCTTTTACTTTTAGTATTTTGGGATGTTAAGTATGTTTACTCAAAACAATGTTTTCAATCAAAACCATTCGATGCAAGCATTTAGTCTATGTTACTTAGAATCCTTACTATGTGAATGTGCGCTTTGTGAAATCTATTATTCATTATTTACGTATTATCTTTTGCAATCACGATTGAAATACTAGATGGTAAGATAGTATTGAAACTTGTTTGAGAGACTATTATCTATTGCAGACTTCGTTGAAGCATTAGTTATTATACTATTACTGAAACTGGTTTGGGAGACTGTTATCTATTGGAAACTTTTGTTTTGCATGTGTTAGTTTATGACTTGATAAGTCTTGACTCAGTTCTATGTATTACGCTTTTTTGAGAGAAGATTATTGTTATTGTCTTCATTTTATGTGCAAACATGTAACCTATACGTGCTTCTATTATGATTCTAGATAGTCTAATTGTTATGCATCATTTACTTTTAAACATTTATTTAAACTGTATGTTATACTCACCAACTATTCAAATAGTTGGCCCAAAACCATTTTTACATATGTAACAGGTTAAAGTGAAGATGTGATGAAGATATAGGATAAGCTAGTGGACCTAGTAAATTGTAAACAAATTTTTAGTAATTTCAAATTATAATACTTTGTACATCCAAATTCTGTAATGTTTGATTTTATTTTAATGAATGTAGTTCTTCTTTGTAGCAATGATGCTTTAATTATTCAAACTTATTAATAGCACCATGAGCTAATGAACAGTCAAGCTCGCGCCCCGACATGTTACGCCGTCGGTCGGGGTGTGAAATACTGTTATCAGAGCCATGGTTAGAGGGATCTAGGTTATTAGAAATGGTGGCCTAGACTATAACTAATCTAACCCGACCGACGTTAGGAATACTTAGTTTACCAAGCTTGTTTATACAAACGTTAAGGTGAAGCGTACTCGCTTCATATTTCCTACAACTTATTGATGGACTCGGACTAGCGAAGAAAACAATCAAGTGAGTATTCATACTCCCTCTTTTACTTTTAGTATTTTGGGATGATACATATGTTTACCCAAAACAATGTTTACAATCAAAACCATTCGACGCAAGCATTTTGTCTACGTTACTTAGAATCCTTACTATGTTAATGTGTGCTTTGTGAAATCTATTATTCATTATTCATGTGTTATCTATTGCAAACACGATTGAAATACTAGATGTTATGCTAGTATTGAAACTTGTTTAAGAGACTATTTTCTACTGCAGACTTACTTGAAGTATTAGTTATTATACTATTAATGAAACTGGTTTGAGAGAATGTTATCTATTGCAAACTTGTGTTTTTCATGTCTTAGTTTAAGTCTTGATCAGTCTTGACTAAGTTATGTGTATTAAGCTTGTTTGAGAGAACATTATTGTTACTGTATTCCTTTTATGTGCAAACAAGTAAACTATACGTGCTTCTCTTCTGATTCTAGATAGTCTAATTGTTATGCATTATTTATTTTTAAACATTTATTTAAACTTTATGTTATACTCACCATCTATTCAAATAGTTGACCAAAACCATTTTTACATATGTAACAGCTTAAAGTGAAGATACGATGAAGATATAGGATAAGCTAGTGGACCTAGTTAAATGTAAACAAATGTTTAGTAGTTTCAAATTGTAATACTTTGTACATCCAAGTTCTGTAATGTTTAATTTTATTTTAATAAATGTAGTAATTGTTTATAACAATGACGCTTTAGTGATTCAATCTTATTAATAACAACATGAGCTAATGAACAGTCAAGCTCGCGACCCGACGTGTTACGCCGTCGGTCGAGGTGTGACATATTGGTATCAGAGCCATGGTTATAGGGATCTAGGTTATTAGAAATGGTGGCCAAGACTATAACTAATCTAACCACGACTGGCGTTAGAAATACTTAGTTGACAAAGCTTGTTTATATAAACGTTAGGGTGAAGGGTACTCGCTTCATATTTCCTACAACTTATTGAAGGACTCGGACAAGCCAAGAAAACAATCAAGTGAGTATTCATACTCCATCTTTTACTTTTAGTATTTTGGGATGTTAAGTATGTTTACTCTAAACAATGTTTTCAATCAAAACCATTCGATGGAAGCATTTAGTCTATGTTACTTAGAATCCTTACTATGTGAATGTGCGCTTTGTGAAATCTATTATTCATTATTTAGGTATTATCTTTTGCAATCACGATTGAAATACTAGATGGTAAGATAGTATTGAAACTTGTTTGAGAGACTATTATCTATTGCAGACTTCGTTGAAGCATTAGTTATTATACTATTACTGAAACTGGTTTGGGAGACTGTTATCTATTGGAAACTTTTGTTCTGCATGTGTTAGTTTATGACTTGATAAGTCTTGACTCAGTTCTATGTATTACGCTTTTTTGAGAGAAGATTATTGTTATTGTCTTCATTTTATGTGCAAACATGTAACCTATACGTGCTTCTATTATGATTCTAGATAGTCTAATTGTTATGCATCATTTACTTTTAAACATTTATTTAAACTGTACGTTATACTCACCAACTATTCAAATAGTTGGCCCAAAACCATTTTTACATATGTAACAGGTTAAAGTGAAGATGTGATGAAGATATAGGATAAGCTAGTGGACCTAGTAAATTGTAAACAAATTTTTAGTAATTTCAAATTATAATACTTTGTACATCCAAATTCTGTAATGTTTGATTTTATTTTAATGAATGTAGTTCTTCTTTGTAGCAATGATGCTTTAATTATTCAAACTTATTAATAGCACCATGAGCTAATGAACAGTCAAGCTCGCGCCCCGACATGTTACGCCGTCGGTCGGGGTGTGAAATACTGTTATCAGAGCCATGGTTAGAGGGATCTAGGTTATTAGAAATGGTGGCCTAGACTATAACTAATCTAACCCGACCGACGTTAGGAATACTTAGTTTACCAAGCTTGTTTATACAAACGTTAAGGTGAAGTGTACTCGCTTCATATTTCCTACAACTTATTGATGGACTCGGAGTAGCGAAGAAAACAATCAAGTGAGTATTCATACTCCCTCTTTTACTTTTAGTATTTTGGGATGATACATATGTTTACCCAAAACAATGTTTACAATCAAAACCATTCGACGCAAGCATTTTCTCTACGTTACTTAGAATCCTTACTATGTTAATGTGTGCTTTGTGAAATCTATTATTCATTATTCATGTGTTATCTATTGCAAACACGATTGAAATACTAGATGTTATGCTAGTATTGAAACTTGTTTAAGAGACTATTTTCTACTGCAGACTTACTTGAAGTATTAGTTATTATACTATTAATGAAACAGGTTTGAGAGAATGTTATCTATTGCAAACTTGTGTTTTTCATGTCTTAGTTTAAGTTTTGATCAGTCTTGACTAAGTTATGTGTATTAAGCTTGTTTGAGAGAACATTATTGTTACTGTATTCCTTTTATGTGCAAACAAGTAAACTATACGTGCTTCTCTTCTGATTCTAGATAGTCTAATTGTTATGCATTATTTATTTTTAAACATTTATTTAAATTTATGTTATACTCACCATCTATTCAAATAGTTGACCAAAACCATTTTTACATATGTAACAGGTTAAAGTGAAGATACGATGAAGATATAGGATAAGCTAGTGGACCTAGTTAAATGTAAACAAATGTTTAGTAGTTTCAAATTGTAATACTTTGTACATCCAAGTTCTGTAATGTTTAATTTTATTTTAATAAATGTAGTAATTGTTTATAACAATGACGCTTTAGTGATTCAATCTTATTAATAACACCATGAGCTAATGAACAGTCAAGCTCGCGACCCGACGTGTTACGCCGTCGGTCGAGGTGTGACATATTGGTATCAGAGCCATGGTTATAGGGATCTAGGTTATTAGAAATGGTGGCCAAGACTATAACTAATCTAACCACGACTGGCTTTAGAAATACTTAGTTGACAAAGCTTGTTTATATAAACGTTAGGGTGAAGGGTACTCGCTTCATATTTCCTACAACTTATTGAAGGACTCGGACAAGCCAAGAAAACAATCAAGTGAGTATTCATACTCCATCTTTTACTTTTAGTATTTTGGGATGTTAAGTATGTTTACTCAAAACAATGTTTTCAATCAAAACCATTCGATGCAAGCATTTAGTCTATGTTACTTAGAATCCTTACTATGTGAATGTGCGCTTTGTGAAATCTATTATTCATTATTTACGTATTATCTTTTGCAATCACGATTGAAATACTAGATGGTAAGATAGTATTGAAACTTGTTTGAGAGACTATTATCTATTGCAGACTTCGTTGAAGCATTAGTTATTATACTATTACTGAAACTGGTTTGGGAGACTGTTATCTATTGGAAACTTTTGTTTTGCATGTGTTAGTTTATGACTTGATAAGTCTTGACTCAGTTCTATGTATTACGCTTTTTTTAGAGAAGATTATTGTTATTGTCTTCATTTTATGTGCAAACATGTAACCTATACGTGCTTCTATTATGATTCTAGATAGTCTAATTGTTATGCATCATTTACTTTTAAACATTTATTTAAACTGTATGTTATACTCACCAACTATTCAAATAGTTGGCCCAAAACCATTTTTACATATGTAACAGGTTAAAGTGAAGATGTGATGAAGATATAGGATAAGCTAGTGGACCTAGTAAATTGTAAACACATTTTTAGTAATTTCAAATTATAATACTTTGTACATCCAAATTCTGTAATGTTTGATTTTATTTTAATGAATGTAGTTCTTCTTTGTAGCAATGATGCTTTAATTATTCAAACTTATTAATAGCACCATGAGCTAATGAACAGTCCAGCTCGCGCCCCGACATGTTACGCCGTCGGTCGGGGTGTGAAATACTGTTATCAGAGCCATGGTTAGAGGGATCTAGGTTATTAGAAATGGTGGCCTAGACTATAACTAATCTAACCCGACCGACGTTAGGAATACTTAGTTTACCAAGCTTGTTTATACAAACGTTAAGGTGAAGTGTACTCGCTTCATATTTCCTACAACTTATTGATGGACTCGGACTAGCGAAGAAAACAATCAAGTGAGTATTCATACTCCCTCTTTTACTTTTAGTATTTTGGGATGATACATATGTTTACCCAAAACAATGTTTACAATCAAAACCATTCGACGCAAGCATTTTGTCTATGTTACTTAGAATCCTTACTATGTTAATGTGTGCTTTGTGAAATCTATTATTCATTATTCATGTGTTATCTATTGCAAACACGATTGAAATACTAGATGTTATGCTAGTATTGAAACTTGTTTAAGAGACTATTTTCTACTGCAGACTTACTTGAAGTATTAGTTATTATACTATTAATGAAACTGGTTTGAGAGAATGTTATCTATTGCAAACTTGTGTTTTTCATGTCTTAGTTTAAGTCTTGATCAGTCTTGACTAAGTTATGTGTATTAAGCTTGTTTGAGAGAACATTATTGTTACTGTATTCCTTTTATGTGCAAACAAGTAAACTATATGATGTGTTGCAAAACACATCTATTTTTCTATTTTTTTTTATTTCTTTTCTGTACAGTTTATTAGATTTTAGAGTCGATTTATGCTGGTTCTTCACATTTCTATAATTTGATGCTTGCAGGTCATAAACATGCGTATTTGGTGTTAAAGATCAAGAAATAGAGCTCCTGGTTGGAAAAGAACGGACCCGAAGATAAAAGAATTTAAAAGCTGGAAAAAGACCTTGTCGCGTATCGCGACAACCACACGAAACCCTGTCGCGGAGCGCGACAGGTGGAAAATGACGGTTTTACCCCTTTTAATGATTGCGGGTTTGACCCGACTATTTTGTCGGGTAGTGGGTACCCTCGCGTAGCGCGAGGGGTTTTTGGATTACTGTCGCGGTACGCGACAGGGTTAAAAGTTCAGAATTTCGAGTTTTAGGTTTCTGAAACGGCTGGAACGGGGGGATTCGACTTGGGACGATCAGAGAAGACCTTGGAGGCGATTAGAGGCTAGAGAACGAGATTGGAGTCGATCTTAATCATCGGGAAGCCCTAGACGAGTGATCCGAAGGGTGTAACGTGATCGGTTTACTTTGTTTATCTTGTTTCTCATGTTTTCTTACTTTAAACAGATTATGTATTGTTTACATATGATGTTTCTTGGCTAAACTCTTAGAACTATCTAGGTTAAATGATTATGCATGTTTGATTTTGGTTTATTTCGGTGTTGGAACATTTTAATGTGATGGATTTATGATTTAAAGATTTGGTTTTGAATATTGGATGTATATGTGTGTCTTTGATTGTTGAATGATTGATATTATGTTCCTCATGTGTCTTGGTGATTGTCTGTCACATAATAGGTGCATGCTAGAATCAATTACTGTGTGTTTTTGATTAGTGGATGAGTTGCTTAGGCCGAGTGATTCATAGGAATGTTTTATCAAGATTTAAACAGTTAAGATGTGCAACTTGCTTCAATAGCCGTGAGGTGAGGAGTTGTCGATAAGTCTTGGATGTTGGATTTCTAGTTAGAGCCTTCGTGAGAAGATCTTTCTAATTTGTCTATCAAACCTTGTTTATTGAGTCCAATAGGAAAACCCAAGTTATCCCTAGCATTTAAGTGAACTGTGACTTTCGCGCCGTGAGGTAGAGTGTTTAACAGTTATTTCTTAGGTGTTTTGAGATTATCGTACTGTGAGGTAGATAATCTAGCGGATACTTCATAAGTAGTTGGATGACCTGTGAGGGAAATCCATGTGTCCAGTGGTTTAACGGCTTTTAGGACCCTTAGTTGACTATCCTTGAGAAGGGTCGAGGGTGCTCTAGGTTTCCTTTGAGTTTAGTATTTTAAGATCCCGGTATCATATTAGTTCCATCCCCGATAGAACCTTGTCAAACATGTATATGATTCAAACCTAGGTAGTGTTTTTTTTCCTTCCCTGATTTAGTCGTTGTCTGCTCGTCTGTTTTCATTTCTAAGTGTTTATTAAATATTTTAGTTGTTAGTAGAAACCCCCCTTCCTTATTATTATTTTATTCAAGTACAAATTGTGTATAGATAAGTCATAGAGTCTAGTTAGTGCAGTCTATAGAAGTCTGTGGGTTCGATATCCGGACTTACTTTTGTCTTGCTGCACACGATAGGTGCACTTGCCTGTCGGTAGTTTAGGTTGTAGAGAGTCTAGATTTATTACTTAATGTCTAATTTAGAGTCAGTTTTTAGTTAGTTTTATAGCTAAGCTCCGTCGACATCAAGTTTTTGGCGCCGTTGCCGGGGACTTCTTAGTCGATTGTGCTAACTAGTTCTTTCTCTTGTCTGTGCATATTTGTTTTTAGTTTTATCTCATTTCTTTTCATTTAGTTTATTTTATTTTATTTCTTTCTGATTCAATTTTTTTTATTGCAGGTTTGGTAGTGTATGCCACACTTACGCTCACACGGACCACCACCTGAGCTTTATTTGCCTTCAAGGAGCGATTCGCGGGACTTTTCTGAAGGTTCTACGAGCGAGGTAAGTGCTTCTACTCCCATTTCTGCTAATTCTTCTGAGCACACTCCATCTTCTTCTTCTACTTCTTCCACCCATTCTAGTCCACGCTTGCACTTTGTTCCACCCATGGAGGCGCGTCGCACGGTTCACCAGCAGGCCACTGCTGGATTCACGGGACTTAACAATCCCATCACTGTGCCAAATATCACGAATGAAAATTCGTGGCAGATTCCTTCATATATCATGACAGCCATTAATAACTCTCAGTTTAATGGCCGGGATGATGAGGATGCTCCAACACATATAGCTCGCCTCACTCGCATCTGTGGTACCTTTAATCTTCAAGGTGCCACTGAAGATGCTATTTTTCTGCAGCTATTTCCCTTCTCACTTGCGGGAAGAGCAGCCACATGGCTTGACTCGCATCCTCCAGGCACCTTCATAACATGGGCCAGTCTTCGAGATGCTTTTCTTAAAAAGTATTTCCCACCTGCTAAGGCAGCCCGCTTGAGAGATGAGATCCATTCTTTCCGAATGGCCCCCGATGAGCCCTATTATCTTGCTTGGGAGAGGTTCCAAAACCTTCTTAGCAGATGCTCCCAGCATGGTCTTTCTGATTGGGCCCTTGTAGATAAATTCTACAATGGTCTAACTTATGAGACCCGTGCTCGTTTTGACACTTCTGCAGGTGGTCATCTTATGGGAAAAAGGGATGTTGCTGAGTGCACCGATATGTTTGAGAGTTTTGCTCAGGCTGAATATGAGCAGAGGTCTGCTAATAGGAATTCCAATCCTATTTCTAGTTCCTCCTCTTCCACGAGAGGAGTTCACCACGTTAATGTGGATACTAGTGTGGCAGCTGCTCTAGAGGCTTTGGCGAGAGATGTGAAGGATCTGAAGATGAGAGTAGACAGATGTGAGATCTGTAGAGGTGGCCATGCCACTTCTGAGTGTTTAGTGAGCCAGGAGCAGGCTAATTATGTAGGAGGACAGGGTAGGTTTGGGCAATCTTATAACCCCAGTTGGGGAAATTCTCAGAACCAAACCTATAGATCTTCAGGCAATCCCCCTGGTTTCCATCATAGTTACCCTCAAAACCAGGGGCAGTCTAGTGGTAGTTCTGGTAGCACTTCAGGTGCTGGTGGTGGTTTGGGTAGGATAGAGGAGTTATTGACTCAGTTAGTGGCAAAAGATGCCACTACACAGAAGATCCTACATGAGCATGATGTTCTCCTCAAGAACCAGCAATCTGCGTTCTTGGATTTACAGCGAACGTTTGGTGACATAGCCAAACGGTTGGATGAACGACCTCAGGGTCAGTTCCCGGGTCAGCCCCAAACCAACCCAAATGCCCATGTTAAGGCAGTCATTACTCGTTCTGGAGGAGGTAGAGGAGAAGCGTTCATACCACCAGTGTTAGTAGAAGTTGAGGAGAGTGAGAGGGTGATCCCACCGGTTGATGTAGATGAGGAGGAACCGGTGGATGAGGAAATTGAAATGGAGACTCCTGGGAGGGTGCCCCCGAGGCTAGTCCCAGCAAGTACCGCACCTAACAGTGAGTCTCCCGTTGAGAAGCCGGCAGTTGGTAAGCTGGTTGTGTTTAAACCCCCCACGGAGATTGATCTTACCCGTGTTCCTTATCCTGCGCGTTTAACTAATCAAAAACACGCTAAGGAATACGGGCACTTTCTTGACATGTTTAGACAACTCAAGATCAATCTCCCGTTTATTGAAGCCCTTCAGCACATACCCAAGTATGTGAAGTTTCTCAAAGAGTTGTTGAAGGGTAAGGGTAGTTTAGGAGAGGTCGCCAACGTACCATTGAGTGCGGGTTGTTCCGCGGTGATTTTAAACAAGCTTCCCGAAAAGCTTGCGGATCCGGGAATGTTTACTATCCCGTGCTTATTTGGAGATGATGTGAGGAGGTATGCTCTGGCGGACTCAGGGGCTAGCATCAATCTGATGCCATATTCTTTATATGAGAAGCTAGCCCTTGGTGACTTGTCCCCCACACGCATGACTTTGTCGTTGGCGGATCGGTCGGTTAAGTGTCCACGGGGGATTTTGAAGAATGTTCTAGTCAAGGTGGATAGGTTTGTGTTCCCCGTGGATTTTGTTGTGATGGATATGGAGGCGGACACGAAGGTTCCCATCATTCTTGGGCGCCCATTTTTGCGCACCGCTAAGGCGATTATAGATGTGTATGAGGGTAAACTCACTTTTAGAGTGGGTGATGAGAGTGTTTGTCTGAAGATAGCGAATTCTGTGAGCGCCGGTGGTGAGTTAGTCCATCAAGTGGATGGTGTGATTTTGTTGAGTGATGATTTAGGTTTGAATGAGGTTATGGGAGAAGGACCATGGGATGTTAGTGATTGTGGTCTTGATGAGATTGTAGGGGAGGAGATCTCTTTGGATCCTCCCATCTGAGTTGAGGATTGTGGGCTCTTGGGTTAAACTCCCAAGTGTAGAGTTTGTAGGTTATTTTGGGTGTCATTGGTGTGTTTTTCATTTTTTCGTGATTGTTCTTCGTTTTTTTTCGTTTTCGTTTTTGTGTGTTTTCTTGAGTTTTGCAGGTGTTTAATCATTTTGATGCAAGAAAGATGGATTTGAGGCACCAGGTATGTATTCTTTACCTTAGAATTGATTTTATGTGTTTAGGAAGGAAAAGGGAGTTGAAAATTTGGCTAAGGCATGGAATCCTGAAAAACTTTCTGTAAAAAGTGCCACGTCGCGCTACGCGACGAAACCTGGAGGACCTGTCGCGCTACGCAAGACCTTTGGTCAACTACGCGGGTCAACCACCTGTCGCGGTACGCGACGGACAATTAAAAAACTGTCGCGGTACACGACGGGTCCGGGAATGCTTAAAAATGTTTAAAAACCCTAGTTTTCAAATTTTACCCCCAATTTCCTTTCATACATCGTGTTCACTACCATATGAGGCCCTCTAAGTTCATTTTTGTTGCATTGGATTGATGTTCTTTTCAATTTTTTAATTAGTTCTTAATTTTCTTTATTTGTTTTATTTGTGTTTTTCTTTGTTAATTTTAGTTAATTGGTAGGGTCGGTTTGTGGTTGGACTTAATCATGGATATCATTATTTTTCTTTGGATGCGTTGATGCTTGTTTGATCTTTGTTCGGTGTAGATCTTATGTGATTGTTTGTAGCTTGCGGAGCAGAATTGTAGATTGTGGAGTTACGTGGAAAGAATGGCACTTGACGTTCTTCTTTTCAACCAGCTAAGTCATTTTCAGTTTTTATTTTTTTTAATTTTTAGTTTTTCTTTTGGTTTTCCTTTTTCTCTACATTGGGGACAATGTAAAGTTTAAGTGTGGGGATAGGAAACTTAGTTTAATTTTGTTTTAGTAGTTAGTGTTTCTACTTAAGTTCTTGAGTCAAAATTTTTAAAATTTTTTTGAAAATTTTTATTTTTATTTCTGTTTATACATCTTTAGCTTAGATCTTCCTTGTCCTTATTTAAGTTAGTTGCAAAAGCATGATGGGAAATGATTGAAAAGTTAGGTTTGATGGTTTCATTCATAGTTAACTGGTTGGTTTTGGGTTATATGCTTTGGTTATGGGATGTGTAGGTAGGCTCAACTGATTGTTTTTGTTCCACATGATTGGTATAAATATTAATTAAATGCATAAATTTCATGGGAAACATCTTGGGGATTTGGAAGTAATGAAACTGTTTTCTAGTCAGAAAGGAATTTTTGCATAATAACAAATGAGAGTTTTGAAAATTTGACTTTTTGTGTTTGGCACATAAGTACTCTTTTTATGAGAATAAATCCGAGTCTTATGGCGCCTCCATTTCACCAAATAAACTGAGCTAAAAGAAAATAATAAAAGAACGAATTTGGATGAAAACTTATGTGTCACACGCCGGGTTGCAGCCTGGTTGAAACACCACTAAGTTAAGTTCAATGTGTAAAAGAAAAATGCTCACGCTTTCACTCTGTTTCATTCATAAAAATCTGATTTGAGAAATTTCTTGTTTGTTTATATGTAAGGATGACTTAAAAGCTAGAATCCAGGATTGAGTTGATTTTAATTTCCTAAGTGTGGGTCTAATGAAATGAAATGTAGAACTTGAACATAATGGAACCATGTTTAACGGATTTAAATAATCAGTACGGGTTTAAGAGGATAACAATACTTGCAATCTCTTCCAAAGCATTGAATTTTGAATTAACTACTTTAATTGTGTAGAAACCATTTTGTCTAACTATGATCCCAGATTTTTGCATAAGCCTTTTTCAGGGACGAAAAAGTGCTAAGTGTGGGGATGTGATGTGTTGCAAAACACATCTATTTTTCTATTTGTTTTTATTTCTTTTCTGTACAGTTTATTAGATTTTAGAGTCGATTTATGCTGGTTCTTCACATTTCTATAATTTGATGCTTGCAGGTCATAAACATGCGTATTTGGTGTTAAAGATCAAGAAATAGAGCTCCTGGTTGGAAAAGAACGGACCCGAAGATAAAAGAATTTAAAAGCTGGAAAAAGACCTTGTCGCGTATCGCGACAACCACACGAAACCCTGTCGCGTAGCGCGACAGGTGGAAAATGACGGTTTTACCCCTTTTAATGATTGCGGGTTTGACCCGACTATTTTGTCGGGTAGTGGGTACCCTCGCGTAGCGCGAGGGGTTTTTGGATTACTGTCGCGGTACGCGACATGGTTAAAAGTTCAGAATTTCGAGTTTTAGGTTTCTGAAACGGCTGGAACGGGGGGATTCGACTTGGGACGATCAGAGAAGACCTTGGAGGCGATTAGAGGCTAGAGAACGAGATTGGAGTCGATCTTAATCATCGGGAAGCCCTAGACGAGTGATCAGAAGGGTGTAACGTGATCGGTTTACTTTGTTTATCTTGTTTCTCATGTTTTCTTACTTTAAACAGATTATGTATTGTTTACACATGATGTTTCTTGGCTAAACTCTTAGAACTATCTAGGTTAATTGATTATGCATGTTTGATTTTGGTTTATTTCGGTGTTGGAACATTTTAATGTGATGGATTTATGATTTAAATATTTGGTTTTGAATATTAGATGTATATGTGTGTCTTTGATTGTTGAATGATTGATATTATGTTCCTCATGTGTCTTGGTGATTGTCTGTCACATAATAGGTGCATGCTAGAATCAATTACTGTGTGTTTTTGATTAGTGGATGAGTTGCTTAGGCTGAGTGATTCATAGGAATGTTTTATCAAGATTTAAACAGTTAAGATGTGCAACTTGCTTCAATAGCCGTGAGGTGAGGAGTTGTCGATAAGTCTTGGATGTTGGATTTCTAGTTAGAGCCTTCGTGAGAAGATCTTTCTAATTTGTCTATCAAACCTTGTTTATTGAGTCCAATAGGAAAACCCAAGTTATCCCTAGCATTTAAGTGAACTGTGACTTTCGCGCCGTGAGGTAGAGTGTTTAACAGTTATTTCTTAGGTGTTTTGAGATTATCGTACTGTGAGGTAGATAATCTAGCGGATACTTCATAAGTAGTTGGATGACCTGTGAGGGAAATCCATGTGTCCAGTGGTTTAACGGCTTTTAGGACCCTTAGTTGACTATCCTTGAGAAGGGTCGAGGGTGCTCTAGGTTTCCTTTGAGTTTAGTATTTTAAGATCCCGGTATCATATTAGTTCCATCCCCGATAGAACCTTGTCAAACATGTATATGATTCAAACCTAGGTAGTGTTTTTTTTCCTTCCCTGATTTAGTCGTTGTCTGCTCGTCTGTTTTCATTTCTAAGTGTTTATTAAATATTTTAGTTGTTAGTAGAAACCCCCCTTCCTTATTATTATTTTATTCAAGTACAAATTGTGTATAGATAAGTCATAGAGTCTAGTTAGTGCAGTCTATAGAAGTCTGTGGGTTCGATATCCGGACTTACTTTTGTCTTGCTGCACACGATAGGTACACTTGCCTGTCGGTAGTTTAGGTTGTAGAGAGTCTAGATTTATTACTTAGTGTCTAATTTAGAGTCGGTTTTTAGTTAGTTTTATAGCTAAGCTCCGTCGACATCACTATACGTGCTTCTCTTCTGATTCCAGATAATCTAATTGTTATGCATTATTTATTTTTAAACATTTATTTAAACTTTATGTTATACTCACCATCTATTCAAATAGTTGACCAAAACCATTTTTACATATGTAACAGGTTAAAGTGAAGATACGATGAAGATATAGGATAAGCTAGTGGACCTAGTTAAATGTAAACAAATGTTTAGTAGTTTCAAATTGTAATACTTTGTACATCCAAGTTCTGTAATGTTTAATTTTATTTTAATAAATGTAGTACTTGTTTATAACAATGACGCTTTAGTGATTCAATCTTATTAATAACACCATGAGCTAATGAACAGTCAAGCTCGCGACCCGACGTGTTACGCCGTCGGTCGAGGTGTGACATATTGGTATCAGAGCCATGGTTATAGGGATCTAGGTTATTAGAAATGGTGGCCAAGACTATAACTAATCTAACCACGACCGGCGTTAGAAATACTTAGTTGACAAAGCTTGTTTATATAAACGTTAGGGTGAAGGGTACTCGCTTCATATTTCCTACAACTTATTGAAGGACTCGGACAAGCCAAGAAAACAATCAAGTGAGTATTCATACTCCCTCTTTTACTTTTAGTATTTTGGGATGTTACGTATGTTTACCCAAAACAATGTTTACAATCAAAACCATTCGATGCAAGCATTTAGTCTATGTTACTTAGAATCCTTACTATGTGAATGTGTGCTTTGTGAAATCTATTATTCATTATTCATGTGGTATCTGTTGGAAACACAATTGAAATACTAGATGTTATGCTAGTATTGAAACTTGTTTGAGAGACTATTATCTATTGCAGACTTAGTTGAAGTATTAGTTATTATACTATTACTGAAACTAGTTTGAGAGAATGTTATCTATTGCAAACTTGTGTTTTGCGTGTCTTAGTTTAAGTCTTGATCAGTCTTGACTAAGTTATATGTATTAAGCTTGTTTGAGAGAACATTATTGTTATTATGTTCATTTTATGTGCAAACATGTAACCTATACGTGCTTCTATTCTGATTCTAGATAGTCTAATTGTTATGCATCATTGATTTTTAAACATTTATTTAATCTGTATGTTATACTCACCAACTATTCAAATAGTTGACCCAAAACCATTTTTACATATGTAATAGGTTAATGTGAAGATACGATGAAGATATAGGATAAGCTAGTGGACCTTGTTAATTGTAAACAAATTTTTAGTAATTTCAAATTGTAATACTTTGTACATCCAAATTCTATAATGTTTGATTTTATTTTAATGAATGTAGTACTTGTTTGTAGCAATGATACTTTAATTATTCAAACTTATTATTAGCACCGTGAGCTAATGAACAGTCAAGCTCGCACCCCGACATGTTTCGCCGTCGGTCGGGGTGTAACATATTGGTATCAGAGTCATGGTTATAGGGATCTAGGTTATTAGAAATGGTGACCTAGACTGTGACACTCGTCAACTTCAGGTGAATTGCGATTCTTACATTCTTTACATTTCACATTCATACTTGTTGCATTTCATTTAATTATGTTTAATTAGATGAGTTGAACACAAACAACTACGAAACAATAGTTCGAGGAAGCGTCGAATCGTACATTGCACTTTGGTTTTGGAAACCAAGTGTGGCAAACACAACACTAACACAAAACAATAATTCGGGGAATTATTGAATTGTGCATTTCACGTTGATTATGATTTATCAAGCGTGCAAATATTTCATAAAACACAAACACAAACGATCACCCATAATTCGCGGAATTATCGAAACAGACACGAGTCTCACGAACGTTGGTGAGCAAGCGACTGAATGTCAATTGAGTCACAAGTGACCGAACATTAGTAATCAAGGTCAATCGACGTTAAACGATGAGTTAAAAGCGTGAAATTATCGAAAAATGGATCGAAACAACGAAACTGGGCTTATTGGGCTTGCCTAGAGGCCCAGGCGCAACGCCTAGACCCAGCCACCCTTCCTGTGCGATACGCGCGAGAAAGAAAGGAGGCCGCCGGATGAGGAGCATCCGCGCGGTACGCCTGGTGTCAACATCATTCGCGAGGCGATACGCCTGACAGACCCAGATGCCAAAACTAGATTTACACTCAACCTATCTCACATTTAATCATTTTAATCCTATTCTCTCGACCATAGCACCCCAATCTCGAGCACACAACTCCATTTCTTCATCATTTCACCAGAAAACTCCATTGATGAAGCTTTGAAGCTCTTAGGAAGCCATTGGAGCAAGAAGGAAGCTTGGAAAGCTTGTTCTCTTCATCACCATCACTTGGACCTTCTAAGAAATCATTCCCAGCCACTTTTGGAGCTGCCAAATCCTTGATTCAACTTCATTTCAGTGATCTAGAGCATCTAAGGTAGTTTTACTTCCTTATAAATAGTTAGATCGAACAGGCAATGGGTTAAAACCCACATGCATGAAGATCCACTCACATGCAACTCCGATCCGCTCACATGCATGAAATTTTAATGAGTCTAGAGTGTTTATTGATATATTTTGAGGTAGATTGATGATATAAATCATCTAGGATTGGGTTTTGTTGATTTAATGATGATGTTATGCAACTTACCAAATTAGGAAACTTTTTAGATGCATGTTGTAGTTTTGTGATGATCTAGACATGTTAGACATGTCTAGATGTTGTCAAATGTATATTGAAGTGTTTAGAAACACATTTGGGTATTTGATTTTGTTAAAAACATGGTTTTGTAGAAACTTGCTAAATATGGAAACTTTTAAAAATCAAAAGAGGGCTTTTGATGTTTTAAAACGTTTTGATGAACTTTGAGCATTGGAATATGCTTAGAAATGATTCTTAACATATTTGGAAACCTTGACTTGTGAAAACATGTTTTAAAACGGATACTTTCCAAATAAGGAAACTTTATTTGGGCAAAACGACATAAACGGTGATTTATGCGCAAACGACATGTTTTAAGGATTTAGACGTATTTTACAAACACATTAAAAGTGTTAACTTTATGAAATGGGATTTCATAACCATACTTTCCTAAATTGGAAACTTTCTAAAAATGGTAACTTGTGCGATTAGAGTCATAGAATGCATTATGGTGTCTTATGTGCATCAAGCCACATGAACACAACAATTGTGTCACCAACTATTCGTCGAGTCCCACTAGTTAACACACACACACTCGGTTGAGCACACCGACACTTGGAGTTGTATGGGATACAACATACCACAAAACACATACTCACACCTATATGGTTATAGGTGCATACTAGCAGGTGCTAGCTCTCGCAGACGCGGACACACTCCCAACCGGAACTACTCTATCAGGTGAGTTCACGGCCCCTTTTACTTTTCTACCTTTGGGGGAGAAAACATTGCATGCTAAACTGTTTTACAAACAACAACTCATTTACGTATGGACATGCTTTATCATATATGTATATATGTGGACCACATCACAACTAAAAGACCTCGCTATACTCCACGGACCGTTAGTAGCGCGTAGCGCCTAGCGTGGTAATCTTGAATAGTACTATTTGGGCCTGACAAGCCCACCCATCGCGCCTGGGAGGACAACCCGACTGTAAGTCGGAATGGGTGCAATATTGACCAATACTTTGCCATTGTCTTGTGATGGACATGGCGGGAGGCACAACTGTCAGTTTCGGTACGACCCCGCATATAATATAATTGTATTGACTAGCTATCAATCGATACTGCATTGTAATGATATGTAAATCACAACTGTTACTTTAAACATTGGATGTTTATTGCTTATGAAAAACATGTCCTCTCACCAACCCTTGTGTTGACCTTTTACTCGCATATTTTCTCAGGTAGCTAAGGCACGCGCACAAGGATTAGGATGCTAGACTGGAGTCGCATGCATCTGATTACGTGTCTTAGACTATTAAACATTTATCATCATTTTGTTATGTTACTTATTCTATTGTTAGACAACTTAAATCGCTTTCGCAAACTAATACTCTGTTTCGTTTTGAAAATTGTTTAATCTCATGCTTCCGCAATTTATAGTTTCAACGATGTTTTGATAACCTAAACTTTTACACCCGCAACTCTGATTATACAAACTGATTTATCCAAGTAATTGGATGTACGTACACAACCAGACATGTAGGTGTCGCAAGTTGTGCGACCGGAGACTGCGATCCTGACAATCTGTTGTTGCTCGCGCCCCGTTCGAGACAGGATTTCTCGGGGTGCGACAGATTGGTATCAGAGACTCCGGTTATTGCGAATTAGGTTTGCATTTAGTGAACTTTGTCTATAACCACTAGTCTCCACACAACACTCAGTGCTTGGTAATGTGATACTTGCACACATCTCACATCTTTTATGCACTACATTTATCACCACCTGTGACTACCCATGACGTGAAGAGCCGATAGCTCTACGTGTTTCCTCTCCATACCTGCCGCACACACTACATTAGTCATTAGAGAAACACTAACACTTATTCTCGCTATGAAGATTATGGCTGGAAGACGTGGAGGACGCAGGAATGCGGGTGGATGTGGAAACATCAACCTGACACAAGCTGAATTGAACGCACTCATCAACGAACGAGTTGAGGAAGTACTTGCTGCACGGGAAGCTGCCAGTGATCAAAATCCACTGAACCAAGGTGATGAATCATATTTCATATTCACCTTGCATCACAATCACTCGTTTCCAACTTAACACATTTGCCGATACTGAATCCAACTTTATTCTTTGCATATCTCATGAACAAACCCCAAACCTCCTCTCTGCACGTTCAAAATGTTCCTGGATTGCAAACCCCACTCCTTCAGCGGCACAGAGGGCGCCGTTGGACTATTGCACTGGATCGAAAAGGCAGAATCGGCCTTTGCTATGAGCAATTGCAGGAACGAGGACAGGGTCAAGTTCGCTGCTGGAACATTTGAGGGAGCTGCCCTCACTTGGTGGAATGCCAACGTTCAGAATCTGGGGCTCGATACTGCCAACGCCCTACCTTGGGATGACTTCAAGAGAATGTTGAACCGCGAATACTGCCCTCGCGGTGAAGTACAGAAGCTTGAGACTGAGTTCTAGAACCATAAGATGATTGGTTCCGAGGTTGAGGCATACACTGCCCGATCATATGAGCTGGCAAATCTGTGCCCAGAAATGGCAACACCACCCTTCAAACACATAGAGAAGTACATTGAGGGACTACCACCTCAAATTCAGGGCATGGTTGTAACATCAGTGCCGGAACCGTTACCGGAACAGTGATCTCTACAGTACATGAACAGTAAAACAGGTACGAATCATATACATTTCAGTACGTTTCAGATTCATATCATTTATCATTGTCATTTTGGGTTATCATAGAACAAATTCAGAAACAATTAGCAGAAACACAGTTCATAACAATGGTTCTTGAGTCAGATAATAATCCGGCAATACAGAACCATCATGTGATTATTTGTTTAGGATTTATTATGTATAAACGTATGTGAGGCCTTACGGAACAAAACACACGAATATCGTTATGTGAATGCTAAATTGACGGGTTATTCGTATAGGTGACGATCTGTACGAATATATCTGAAAGTTTAACGTTCTGAAGGATATTCTATAATTAGAAAACAAGATTGAAAAGTATAGTTATCGTCGTGTTTGTACGGGTGACGATTCGGACGAATACGCGCGACAACTGTACATTTCAATTTAAACAGTTAATTATGTTTTAAATATTAAAATAGTTGAGAAGATATTAGCTAATTTATTAGGAATTACAACCTAGAATAATTAAATGATTTCTAATTTTATAACCGTGTCGTTTCGTCGCGAAAACCACACAAACTGGCATTTTACGCGAAACCGATCGAGACCGAACATCGGGTCTCGGTGACACATTAAATGAGAACATTTAATGCATCACCAACCATCACCAACTCAAATTTTTCCCTCTCTCTCGTCACTCTCTCTCTCTAGCTCTCTCTCTCTCTAAGAAAATTCCTCCTTCTCTCTAAGATTTGGTGACGATTCCTTGGTGGATCCGAGCAAGTTAGGTGCCAAAACGTTCATCTCAACACGTGGATCACGGAAGTACAAGAAAAACGAGCATTTAACCGTCGAAATTGAGGTAAAAAATCGATCTTATTTCGGTTTAATATGTGTGTTTCGTGACCCCTAAGATTATTGGTGTTAATCGGTTATAAAACGTTTGAAACACTTGAGTTAAGTTACCTTGCACGTCTAGGTGGTTTTAGGAATAAGGTTGTAACAGGTTGGAGCTTGTTATGATGAAGATTAAGACTCATAAAAATTGCAGGTTCGTGAAAGAACATCTCGGCCGAACCCTCAACCATTGGCCGAACCTAGCTTTCTCCTTGGCGAACCCACGGCCAAACGAACCCACTTGGCCGAACCCTGGAACAAGAACCTGCAATGAACCTGGCGCTCGCACCTAACCCTGCAACGAACCTGTAGGATCTGGGTCACGAACCCTGCAATGCTGACAACCGAACCCTGGTTCACGAACCCTTAGTTGTCGACGAACCCTCTTCAGCCGAACCATATTTAGTCACCGAACCCTAATGCCGAGCCTTGGATGTACAGCGAACCATAGAATCAGACGAATCATGTATGCATGACCATGCAGACCCACGAACCCTCAAACTAAAACAGTAGCCGAACCATTAGGGTTCGTCAAGGTTAGAAGATGGCCGAACCTATCATTGAACATAGCCGAACCTCAGGACCACTGGTGGGTTAGCCGAACCTAAGACCAACTCCTCTAAAAGGTTCGCTGACCTGGACCACATGTCGAACCTAGGAGTGGGTTAAAGAGGTTAGTATGGACCTAGGATCAATGAGACTAATGTTATAAACTAGGAAATGGATTGTGGACCACTAAATATAACAATCTCATGAGAAGTTGATCATATATGCATGAATGCATGGGAAATGCATGTACAAGCTCATGCATGAAATGAGATCTTAAGTGGGTGTGCATGGGAGGGTAATTTAAGAGTATTAGACAAAATTACCACCTCATGATCATTAGGCTAGCATGGATAACTAACTTATATAAGTTAATGGGTTATGTCAATAAATGCTCATTAACTTAGTATCGAACTATCTACATGGGATCATACACGGGCATGGATAACGATCGATTTGGAATCAAGGATATTTAATTGGGCCAGAGTGGGCCCAATGGGGCTTGATTAGCCCAACACACATCAAATGTTTAATTGGACTCAAGTAATGATGTTTGATTAAAATGAAGACATTGTGAATTTATTTAAAACCTAGTTCAATACTTTTCTAAAATTTTGTTAATTTGAAATGTAATTTATAATTTTCATTTGTTTCTTCTAAATTTAGTTAGTTATAAAAGTTAAAGTAATATCATTGATTGGGATTTTGTTGTAAAATAGACAATATAATTGTCTGGATTTGCTCTAAAAACAAAGGAAACTCTGCCGAAATTTTTCTAAAATTTAAAAGTAAGTATTGTAACTCAACTTGGGATTGGGATCTAAAAGGGTAACTAGGATAGATTAGATCTTAGATACACTTAGTACTAAGACACTTACTTGCACACACAACAAGACTCAAACCTTAGGCACAACGACTACTACGCGTACTTATTATATTCAAATTCTTATAAAATAACTCAGGAACCGAAGAAACTTAACTTACATACAGGAGCGCGCATTTTGTGTTAGATCAAATTTCATAGCAACACAGGTGAGTTCATTGCCCCTTTTCAAACATTTTTGTTTTAAAACGCGGGGCTGAGAAGCATGCGTAAACTGTTATTTAAATTGTTTACTTAAATGCTTTTAAATTTATATGTTTTACATATATATAAATGTTATCCTAGACCATGTCTAGGAAGATTTTATGCAGGTTTACTAACTGATTTACTTATAAACTATGTGAATAATCAGATTTAAACTAAAAGATTTCAACGGATCAAAACATTTCAAAAGAATCACATCAAACATTTTGACAAATCAAGTGGGTGAGTTCAAGGAAATCAAATCAAACATTTTGACAAATCAAGTGGGTGAATTCAAGGAAATCAAATCAAACATTTTGACAAATCAAGTGGGTGAATTCAAGGAAATCAAACCAAACATTTTGACAAACAAGTGTGGGACTTCAAGAAATCAAACAAAACACTCTTTGCAAAGACAACATTCAATATTCTACAAACCAAGTGTTTGTTGAATAATGAATCAAGTGTACAATCGATTAATGAATCTAGTATTCTATGATCAACGCATCGAGTACATCTTGTGACAAAATCAGACGAATCAATAAATCATTTTCAAGGGAAAGCCTGGGAAATATCAGAGATAGCATACGCCAAAAACATTGACGAAACATAAAATCCTGCATTTCAAGAAGTCCTAGCTAGACCGTTTGACTTGTAGGTCGTATGTTTGAGGATATTTACAGTTTCCCTAACTACTAAGTACCTAGATTGACAGACTAGTCTACTCGAGTATGACCAATGGCCCCAATCATAAGGACTTAGATTTTATTAAATGTTTACTTACTTGTTTAATTAAGCATTTATAACTGTTTATACAATTGTGTGGTTGATCATAACTATTTCAAATGATTGTAATGACAGGGACAACCAACAGAAGAACTTATGGGATTGTGTTAAGGGTAAAAATGCTTAATTATCATTAACAGCAGTGTCATATGCATATTAGTATGTGGTGGGATGTTGGCTAGGGCTTGTCCCTTACATATGCCCTATATATAAGCATACTGATGTGGATATTACATGTGGTGTTAATGAGATTAGGGTCTTTACCAAGGGAGGTTTTCAAATCATTTTCAATTACTAAAACTATATGAACTCACCAACCATGTGTTGACTTGATCCTTTTGCATGACTTCTTAGGTGACGAACACGTCAATTATGATGTCATTTCTTTCGGACTAGGACTTCATATAGAAGACTGGTATTTTGGACCTGCATACTTTTGAAGACATCATTATACAATTTATTCTGTATATCTTGTGTAAACACAAGATAGTCATTTTATGATGTTTACAATAGATTTACATTGTTAAATTATAAACGATACTGATGTAATTTAACTTTGTAATTCTATTTTATTTAGCATTTCTCATTTATATCATGTGCAATGTAAACAATCTGATCACTTCTGATTATCACTCCCGATATCGCGCCCCGGGAACCTTCCGCCCGACGGGGACTCCGATCCTACCCCGCCGGCTCGGGGTGTGACAATGGTGCTCTCTGCTGATCCCATCACCATGCAACAAGCCGTGCGACTTACCCACAAACTCACTGATTCGGCGGTTGCACAAGGACTATTACCGCCACGTGGTGCTGTAGCCAAACCTGCTGACAACAAAAGGAAATGGGATAACACCATGAACAAACCAACCATTCTCCAACCACCACCACAACAGCGTAAGTTCGGGTCAACCCAAGCTTATGCACCACCCATCCCAACCAGTCAAAACCCCGGAACCTATGCAGGCAAACACCCCAAGTGCAACAAATGCAACCTACACCATGTTTTGGGACAATGTGGCTCTATCCGATGCCAACGGTGTGGCAAAGGTGGACTCCTTGCCAAAGATTGCAGGGGTGAGCTTCTTGCAAAGACCCCACAGCCACAACAACAACAACAACTTGAAGCACTGAAGGGCTGCTTTGAATGTGGGAAACCAGGGCACTTCAAGAGGGACTGCCCACATCTGAAGAACAACAACAATAACGGGAACAACAATGGTCCGAAGGGACGAGCCTTCGTGACGGGGCAAAGGAGGCCAGAAAAGATCCCAACCTTGCAACTGGTACGTATCTCTTAAATGATAATTATGCATCTGTACTGTTTGATACTGGAGCTGAGAAAAGCTTTATATTTGAGGATTTTAGTGAGGTACTTGCGATTACCCCAACACCCTTAGATGTTGACTATACAGTAGAGCTAGCTGATGGTAAATTAATTGTGACTAAACACATTCTGAGAGAATGCACTTTAGAGCTAGCAGGCCATAAGTTTAAGATTGACCTCATGCCAGTTACGCTAGGCAGTTTTTATGTCGTAGTAGGCATGGATTGGTTGTCTGAAAACCAGGCTGAAATCATTTGCCACGACAAGGATGTGCGCATACCTCTCCCTGGAGGAGAAACTCTAGACATCAAGGGCGAAAGGAGTGACACTCCTCTCAACATCATCTCGTGCATGAAAGCTCCCAAATGCTTACGAAAGGGATACACGGCCATTCTGGAACTTATCACCGACAAGACAGAAGAGGAGAAGAGAATAGAAGACATCCCCGTCGTATGCGACTATTCCGACGTATTCCCTGAGGATCTGCCAGGACTACCACCTCCTCGACAAGTGGAGTTCCACATAGACCTTGCACCGGGAGCAGCACCAATCGCACGAGCACCTTATCGACTTGCACCATCGGAGATGCAGGAACTGTCCAATCAATTGCAGGAGTTGCTGGACAAGGGTTTCATTAGACCAAGCTTCTCTCCCTGGGGAGCTCCGGTCTTGTTCGTAAAGAAGAAGGATGGCACGTTCCGTATGTGCATCGACTATCGAGAATTAAACAAGGTGACAATCAAGAACCGTTACCCCTTACCTCGCATCGATGATCTGTTTGATCAACTACAAGGGTCAAGCTACTACTCTAAGATCGATCTGCGATCTGGGTATCATCAACTACGGATTCAGGAGGAAGATATCCCTGAGACAGCTTTTCGCATACGGTATGGCCATTACGAGTTTTTGGTCATTCCATTTGGACTAACTAATGCACCCGCAGTATTCATGGACCTCATGAATAGAGTGTGAAAACCTTACCTAGATAAGTTTATCATTGTCTTTATAGATGATATTCTCATCTATTCCAAAACCCAAGAGGAACACCAAGAACATCTTCAATTGACTCTTGAACTGCTGCGACAAGAGAAGTTGTACGCTAAACTCTCAAAGTGCGACTTCTGGATTCGAGAAGTCCAATTCTTGGGTCACGTTGTCAATGAACAAGGGATACATGTGGATAAATCTAAGATAGAGGCGATCAAGAACTGGGAAGCACCAAAGACCCCGACTGAGGTGCGGCAATTCCTAGGCTTGGTAGGCTATTATCAATGATTTATTGAAGGATTTTCCAAGATAGCCCAACCCCTTACAGCTTTAACCCATAAGGATAAGAAGTATCTCTGGACTGACAAACATGAGGATGCATTCCAACTTCTCAAGCAGAAGCTCTGTAGTGCACCTATCTTATCACTTCCTGATGGAACGGACGACTTCGTAGTATACTGCGATGCCTCAATACAGGGACTCGGCTGCGTACTAATGCAGTGGGAGAAGGTAATCGCATATGCTTCCCGACAACTGAAAGTCCACGAGAAGAACTACACCACCCACGACTTGGAACTTGGAGCCGTGGTATTTGCACTTAAGATCTGGAGACACTACCTGTATGGTACAAAGTGTACCATATACAATGATCACAAGAGTCTTCAACACATATTCGAGCAGAAGGAACTTAACATGCGACAACGTCGCTGGCTCGAACTCCTAAACGACTATGAATGTGCTATCAAGTATCACACAGGGAAGGCCACTGTAGTGGCCGATGCCCTAAGCTGGAAGAATACCACAAAACCCAAGAGGGTACGAGCTTTACAACTCACCATCCATCCCAATCTCCCTGAATAGATACGTATTGCCCAAGTGGAGGCACTTAAAGCAGAAAATCTAGCGGCAGAATCACTGAGGGGAATGGAACAACAACTTGAAGTAAAAGCCGATGGATTACATTATTTCATGGAACGCGTCTGGGTTCCACATCACGGAAAATTACGAGACCTTGTGATGGACGAGGCTCACAAATCCCGATATTCCATTCACCCTGGATCTGATAAGATGTATCATGATCTGAAGGTACTTTACTGGTGGCCACACATGAAAGCCGACATCGCCACCTACGTAGGCAGATGCTTGACTTGTGCCAAAGTCAAGGTCGAGTACCAGAAACCCTCTGGATTACTCACACAGCCTGAGATCCCCATGTGGAAATGGGAACAAATATCCATGGACTTCATTACCAAATTACCCCGTACTCCTAGTGGATGTGACACTATTTGGGTAATTGTGGACCGACTGACTAAGTCATCACATTTCCTTGCGATCAAGGAAAATGATAAGATGGAAAAGCTAGCCAGAATCTATGTCAAGGAAGTGGTCTTGCGACATGGAGTGCCAATCTCCATCATTTCTGGCCGAGACGCTCGATTCACTTCTAACTTCTAGAAATCATTACAAAAGTCGCTTGGCACACGGTTGGATATCAGTACAGCGTACCACCCACAAACTGATGGCCAGAGTGAACGCACAATACAAACCCTTGAAGATATGTTACGAGCATGCGTAGTGGATTTCGGAAATAGCTGGGAAACTCACCTACCGTTAGTGGAGTTCTCTTACAACAACAGCTACCACCCAGCATCAAGGCAGTGCCTTTTGAGGCACTCTATGGCAGGAAATGCCGATCACCCATCTGTTGGGCGGAGGTGGGCGATAGTCAGCTCACTGGCCCGGAACTTGTACATGAAACAACGGATAAAATCGTGCAAATCAGAAACCGCATGGCAGCAGCTCGCGATCGTCAAAAGAGCTATGCCGACAAACGCCGAAAGCCTCTGGAATTTCAGGTAGGAGATAAGGTCCTTCTGAAAGTTTCGCCGTGGAAAGGCGTTATTCGTTTTGGTAAAATAGGCAAACTGAACCCAAGGTATATTGGCCCTTCGAAATCCTGAAGAGGATTGGTCCAGTGGCATACCAACTCAACTTACCAACCGAACTCGATGGAGTTCACAACGTGTTTCACGTCTCAAACTTGAAAAAGTGTCTATCTGATGAAACACTTATAGTTCCACTGGATGAGATCCAGGTGGATGAATAACTACGGTTCGTGGAAGAGCCGGTAGAAATCATGGACCGAGAAGTCAAAAAACTCAATTAAAGTTAGATTCCTATAGTTAAAGTCCGATGGAACTCGAAACGCGGACCTGAATTCACGTGGGAACGTGAAGATTAGATGATGCGCAAATATCCTCATCTCTTCAAACACACAACGTCGAACGCCGACCATAACGAATAAATTTCGGGACGAAATTCCTTTCAAAAAGGGGATGATGTGACAACCAGAAAATTTTTGTTTCTCAAACACTCTTGCTACTGAAACACTACCAACAACAATCAAATTTCGGGACGAAATTTCTTTCAACAAGGGGATGATGTGACACTCGGCAACTTCAGGTGAATTGCGACTCTTACATTCTTTACATTTCACATTCATACTTGTTGCATTTCATATAATTATGTTTAATTGGATGAGTTGAACACAAACAACTACGAAACGATAGTTCGAGGAACTCTCGAATCGTACATTGCACATTGGTTTTGGAAACCAAGTGTGGCAAACACAACACTAACACAAAACAATAATTCGGGGAATTATTGAATTGTGCATTTCACGTTGATTATGATTAATCAAGCGTGCAAATATTTCGTAAAACACAAACACAAACGATCACCCATAATTCGAGGAATTATCGAAACACACACGAGTCCACGAACGTTGGTGAGCAAATGATTGAATGTCAATTGAGTCACAAATGACCGAACATTAGTAATCAAGGTCAATCGACGTTAAACGATGAGTTAAAAGCGTGAAATTATCGAAAAATGGATCGAAACAATGAAACTGGGCTTATTGGGCTTGCCTGGAGGCCCAGGCGCAACGCCTAGACCCAGCCACCCTTCCTGTGCGATATGCGCGAGAAAGAAAGGAGGCCGCCGGATGAGGAGCATCCGCGCCGTACGCCTGGTGCCAACATCCTTCGCGAGGCGATACGCCTGACAGACCCAGATGCCAAAACTAGATTTACACTCAACCTATCTCACTTTTAATCATTTTAATCCTATTCTCTCGGCCGTAGCACCCCAATCTCGAGCACATAACTCCATTTCTTCATCATTTCACCAGAAAACTCCATTGATGAAGCTTTGAAGCTCTTAGGAAGCCATTGGAGCAAGAAGGAAGCTTGGAAAGCTTGTTCTCTTCATCACCATCACTTGGACCTTCTAAGAAATCATTCCCAGCCACGTTTGGAGCTGCCAAATCCTTGATTCAACTCCATTTCAGTGATCTAGAGCATCTAAGGTAATTTTTCTTGCTTATAAATAGTTAGATCGAACATGCAATGGGTAAAAACCCACATGCATGAAGATCCACTCACATGCAACTCCGATCCGCTCACATGCACGAAATTTTAATGAGTCTAGAGTGTTTATTGATAGATTTTGAGGTAGATTGATGATAGAAATCATCTAGGATTGGGTTTTGTTGATTTGATGATGATGTTATGCAACTTACCATATTAGGAAATTTTTAGACGCATGTTGTAGATTTGTGATGATCTAGACATGTTAGGCATGTCTAGATGTTGTCAAATGTATATTGAAGTGTTTAGAAACACATTTGGGTATTTGATTTTGTCAAAAACATGGTTTTGTAGAAACTTGCTAAATATGGAAACTTTTAAAAATCAAAAGAGGGCTTTTGATGTTTTAAAACGTTTTGATGAACTTTGAGCATTGGAATATGCTTAGAAATGATTCTTAACGTATTTGAAACCCTGATTTGTGAAAACGAGTTTTAAAACGGATACTTTCCAAATGAGGAAACTTTATTTGGGCAAAACGGCATAAACGGTGATTTATGCGCAAACGAAATGTTTTAAGTATTTAGACGTATTTTACAAACACATTAGAAGTGTTAACTTTATGAAATGGGATTTCATAACCATACTTTCCAAAATTGGAAACTTTCTAAAAATGGTAACTTGTGCGATTAGAGTCATAGAATGCATTATGGTGTCTTATGTGCATCAAGCCACATGAACACAACAATTGTGTCACCAACGATTCGTCGAGTCCCACTAGTTAACACACATTCGGTTGAGCACACCGACACTTGGAGTTGTATGGGATACAACGTACCACAAAACACATACTCACACCTATATGGTTATAGGTGCATACTAGCAGGTGCTAGCTCTCGCAGACGCGAACACACTCACAACCGGAACTACTCTATCAGGTGAGTTCACGGCCCCTTTTACTTTTCTACCTTTGGGGGAGAAAACATTGCATGCTAAACTGTTTTACAAACAACAACTCATTTACGTATGGACATGTTTTATCATATATGTATATGTGTGGACCACATCACAACTAAAAGACCTCGCGATACTCCACGGACCGTTAGTAGCGCGTAGAGCCTAGCGTGGTAATCTTGAATAGTACTATTTGGGCCTGACAAGCCCCACCCATCGCGCCTGGGAGGCCAACCCGACTGTAGGTCGGAATGGGTGCAATATTGACCAATACTTTGCCATTGTCTTGTGATGGACATGGCGGGAGGGACAACAGTCAGTTTCGGTACAACCCCGCATATAATATAATTGTATTGACTAGCTATCAATCGATACTGCATTGTAATGATATGTAAATCACAACTGTTACTTTAAACATTGGATGTTTATTGCTTATGAAAAACCTGTGCTCTCACCAACCCTTGTGTTGACCTTTTACTCGCATGGTTTCTCATGTAGCTAAGGCACGCGCACAAGGATTAGGATGCTAGGCTGGAGTCGCATACATCTGATTATGTGTCTTAGACTATTAAACATTTGTCATCATTTTGTTATGTTACTTATTCTATTGTTAGACAACTTAAATTGCTTCCGCAAACTAATACTCTGTTTTGTTTTGAAAACTGTTTAATATCACGCTTCCGCAATTTATAATTTCAACGATGTTTTGATAACCTAAACTTTTACTCCCTCAACTCTGATTATACAAACTGATTTATCCAAGTAATTGGATGTACGTACACAACCAGACATGTAGGTCTCGCAAGTTGTGCGACCGGAGACTGCGATCCTGACAATCTGTTGTTGCTCGCGTCCCGTTCAGGACATGATTTCTCAGGGTGCGACATAAACTATAACTAACCTAACCCCGACCGGCGTTAGGAATACTTAGTTTACCAAGCATGTTTATATAAACGTTAGGGTGATGTGTACTCGCTTCATAGTTCCTACGACTTATTGAAGGACCCGGACAAGCTAACAAAACAATCAAGTGAGTATTCATACTCCCTCTTTTACTTTTAGTATTTTGGGATGTTACATATGTTTACCCAAAACAATGTTTACAATCAAAACCATTCGATGCAAGCGTTTAGTCTATGTTACTTAGAATCCTTACTATCTGATTGTGTGCTTTGTGAAATCTATAATTCATTATTCATGTGTTATCTATTGCAAACACGATTGAAATACTAGATGTTATGCTAGTATTGAAACTTGTTTGAGAAACTATTATCTATTGCAGACTTAGTTGAAGTATTAGTTATTATACTATTACTGAAACTGGTTTGAGAGAATGTTATCTATTGCAAACTTGTGTTTTGCATCTCTTAGTTTAAGTCTTGATCAGTCTTGACTAAGTTATATGTATTAAGCTTGTTTGAGAGAACACTATTGTTATTGTATTAATTTTATGTGCAAACATGTAACCTATACGTGCTTCTATTCTGATTCTAGATAGTCTAATTGTTATGCATCATTTATTTTTAAACATTTATTTAAACTATATGTTATACTCACCGACTATTCAAATAGTTGACCCAAAACCATTTTTACATATGTAACAGGTTAAAGTGAAGATATGAAGAAGATATAGGATAAGCTAGTGGACCTAGTTAACTGTAAACAAATTTTTAGTAATTTCAAATTGTAATACTTTGTACATCCAAATTCTGTAATGTTTGATTTTATTTTAATGAATGTAGTACTTGTTTGTAGCAATGATACTTTAATTATTCAAACTTATAATTAGCACCGTGAGCTAATGAGCAGTCAAGCTCGCACCTTGACATGTTTCACCGTCGGTCGGGGTGTGACATATTGGTATCAGAGCCATGGTTATAGGGATCTAGGTTGTTAGAAATGGTGGCATAGACTATAACTAATCTAACCCCGACCAGCATTAGGAATACTTAGTTTACCAAGCTTGTTTAAATAAACGTTAGGGTGAAGTGTACTCGCTTCATATTTCCTACAACTTATTGAAGGACTCGGACAAGCTAAGAAAACAATCAAGTGAGTACTCATACTCCCTCTTTTACTTTTAGAATTTTGGGATGTTACACATGTTTACCCAAAACAATGTTTACAATCAAAACCATTCGATGCAAGCGTCTAGCCTATGTTACTTAGAATACTTAGTATGTGAATGTGTGCTTTGTGAAATCTATTATTCATTATTCATGAGTTTTCTATTGCAAACACGATTGAAATACTAGATGTTATGCTTGTATTGAAACTTGTTTGAGAGACTACTATCTATTGCAGACTTAGTTGAAGTATTAGTTATTATACTATTACTTAAACTGGTTTGAGAGAATGTTATCAATTGCAAACTTGTGTTTTGCATGTCTTAGTTTAAGTCTTGATCAGTCTTGACTAAGTTATATGTATTAAGCTTGTTTGAGAGAACATTATTGTTATTGTATTCATTTTATGTGAAAACATATAACCTATACGTGCTTCTCTTCTGATTCTAGATAGTCTAATTGTTATGCATCATTTATTTTTAAACATTTATTTAAACTTTATGTTATACTCACCAACTATTCAAATAGTTGACCAAAACCACTTTTACATATGTAACAGGTTACAGTGATTATATGATGAAGATATAGGATAAGCTAGTGGACCTAGTTAATTGTAAACAAATTTTTAGTAATTTCAAATAGTAATACTTTGTACATCCAAATTCTGTAATGTTTGATTTTATTTTAATGATTGTAGTACTTGTTTGTAGCAATGATCCTTTAATTATTCAAACTTATTATTAACACCGTGAGCTAATGAACAGTCAAGCTCACACCTCGACATGTTTCGCCGTCGGTCGGGGTGTGACATATTGGTATGAGAGCCATGGTTATAGGGATCTAGGTTATAAGAAATGGTGGCCTAGACTATAATAATCTAACCCCGACCGGCGTTAGGAATACTTAGTTTACCAAGCTTGTTTATATAAACATTAGGGTGATGTGTACTCGCACCATATTTCCTACAACTTATTGAAGGACTCGGACAAGCTAAGAAAACAATCAAGTGAGTATTCATACTCCCTCTTTTACTTTTAGTATTTTAGGATGTTACATATGTTTACCCAAAACAATGTTTACAATCAAAACCATTCGATGCAAGCGTTTAGTCTATGTTACTTAGAATACTTACTATGTGAATGTGTGCTTTGTGAAATATATTATTCATTATTCATGTGTTATCTATAGCAAACACGATTGAAATACTAGATGTTATGCTAGTATTGAAACTTGTTTGAGAGACTATTATCTATTGCAGACTAAGTTGTAGTATTAGTTATTATACTATTACTGAAACTCGTTTGAGAGAATGTTATCTGTTGCAAACTTGTGTTTTGCATGTCTTAGTTTAAGTCTTGATCAGTCTTGACTAAGTTATCTGTATTAAGCTTGTATGAGAGAACATTATTGTTATTGTATTCATTTTATGTGCAAACATGTAATAAATACGTGCTTCTATTATGATTCAAGACAGTCTAATTGTTTTGCATCATTCATTTTTAAACATTTATTTAAAATGTATGTTATACTCACCAACTATTCAAATAGTTGACCCACAACCATTTTTACATATATAACAGGTTAAAGTGAAGATATGATGAAGATATAGGATAAGCTAGTGGACCTAGTTAATTGTAAACAAATTTTTAGTAATTTCAAATTGTAATACTTTGTACATCCAAATTCTGTAATGTTTGATTTTATTTTAATGATTGTAGTACTTGTTTGTAGCAATGATCCTTTAATTATTCAAACTTATTATTAACACCGTGAGCTAATCAACAGTCAAGCTCACACCCCGACATGTTTCGCCGTCGGTCGGGGTGTGACATATTGGTATGAGAGCCATGGTTATAGGGATCTAGGTTATAAGAAATGGTGGCCTAGACTATAATAATCTAACCCCGACCGGCGTTAGGAATACTTAGTTTACCAAGATTGTTTATATAAACGTTAGGGTGATGTGTACTCGCACCATATTTCCTACAACTTATTGAAGGACTCGGACAAGCTAAGAAAACAATCAAGTGAGTATTCATACTCCCTCTTTTCCTTTTAGTATTTTAGGATGTTACGTATGTTTACCCTAAACAATGTTTACAATCAAAACCATTCGATGCAAGCGTTTCGTCTATGTTACTGTAACATTTGTGCATATAGTCATGTAGTTGTAAACAGTGTTAGAACAGTGTCTATTCATGGTTCAGTTCACCAATGTGATTCGTATGTTCAAAATGTGTGCTTGTGTGTTACAGGATCTTAGTAATCAGAAAACATGTATGTATTATTTATTTACAGTCGATTTCACTAAGCAAGAACAGTAACTTGTTATATCGAAACAGTGGTGGGCAGCGAGAGTGAGCCCTATATATATACTGCGTTCGGTGTAACAAGTTGGTGTTAGTGCGTAGTGTTGAGACGAATATTATTACAATTAATTCAACAAAAATCGTAATCTGTAAGCGAGACTGAGTATAGTTATGGGTGACGATCCATAATGATACGAATGTTGAACTTATAATTATGATTAAACGACTTTAAATATTTTAATACGATCGGAAAACGTACGCGATTGCGGGTATACACGTAATTGTGAATGTTTAACGATCTGGCAACACACGAAGAGTAAAAATAATTAAATTAATTATTTTATATTTTTACAATTTTGAAACTCATCATTTTAATGAGTTTAACAACTCTTTTATTTTAAACCGCGTAAAATACGCGTTACGTTCCGGAAACGCGAACCGAGCGACCGAAACGAACCCGAATACCACCCGGGCTATAAAAGCCTTGAAGAAGGCCATTTTCTTCATTAAATGCAGCCAAACTCTCTCTCTCTCTACCAAATTCGTTCTCCAACCTCTCTCTAGAAAAACCGAGCATTAAACGCGCGTAACTCCTTCGTTTCTCGACGGAATTCGGTGTTCTTGGTGTCCACGCGAAGCTCTCAACATTATCTACACAAAAGTACAAGATTTTCGCAGATTTGTCCAGCCAATCTCGAGGTAATTGAGCTTGAAGTTTCGGAAAAATAGGGTTTTGTTGTGTTCTTGTTAACCCATGTTAAAATCGGTGATAAAGGCCACGTAGACCAACCCTTGACCTTCGAAATGTGTTTCTTGAGCACCGATTATGTGAAGACTTCATCAGGGAAGGTTGTAGCTCGATTGGAATGCGAAGTTGTTACAGGTTCGTGGGAAAAAGGGGGCTGTCGAACCCTCTTCAGCAACCAGACGAACCCTAGGCATCCCCACGAGCCTTCCCGAACCAGCTGGGTCCAACGAAGCCTCAACTGCAGCTGGTCGAACCTTTCCTGGTTCGCTGGGCTACTGACCGAACCCTAAAGAGGTTGCACGAACCCTGCATGGTTCGTGAGGTTATCAAGCGAACCCTAGTTCCTCACGAGCCTTTGACGAATCAGCTAACTCACGAACCATCATGCGTGAACCAACCCAAGCGAACCCACCTGAGCCGAAGCCTGCAAGATCACGAACCCTAGTTGCCATGCATGAGCCACGACTGAGCCACGAACCCTGCATGGTTCGTGGCATGATTAGCCGAACTCTTTGGATGTTTATGGTCGGCGAACCCAGACTCATGGGCGAACCTGCATAGTTCGCTGCTCAACCTGTCGAACCTTATGGGATTTCACGAACTATCACTAACCTGTGAGGCCAAATCCATAAAAGCCGAACCCTTCGTTGGCCGAACCTTGGATTGAAACCTCAAAGGGTTCGCTGCCCAGTGTGGCAGCCCATTAGCTTTTCGGCCCAACTCCACCATACCCGGCCCAATTTCCTTAGCAATAGGCCCATAGGGTAAAACAAGCCCAAAGGAAATAGTAAAACCCATTGAGATTATAATTGGGCCAACAATTCGCCTATTTGGTCCAACATCATATAAAATTGGCCCAAATCGTTAACCTAAGTGGCTATGGTTTTGGTTTAAGGACCATCATGGTTTCGTGGGCTTAAGGCCCAAATTATAGGCCACCACTCAAAGTAAATTGTAATTCGATCTTATTGGGTTTAAGTTTATAACTAAACTTAATCATGAGGATCACATCACAATTTCAAGAACTTAAAACATCTGAACATCTTTTCAAAATGCATGTAAATCAATGGTTATCGAATTCACAAACGTTTATCATTTTATACACAAGAGGTGTACACAAAAGAACATTTCACATTTAGTTTCTTGAACCCATGATCAATCAATTAATCCAAGACATAACTTTCAAGTGTTAATCAAGTTCAAGAGAACACAAGTCAACCAACAAATCAAAGTCTATACAATTATAAATCTTATATCTTATGTATGATTACAATGATATAGGAACAAGTTAGAAGTCCTGTTTGCTACTTGCTAACTGTTTAAGTTCAGAGTCTACTGCAGACAGGTGAGAACTCTAGCCCCTCTTTTACTGTTTTATAACTGTTTTGGGGTGGAACACGTGATCAAAACCGCTATTTCAATCTTGTTTCATTACACAAGTTATGTGTATTTCATAAACATTACAGGTTCATCTTACGAATCCAAGGGATTCATCAATTGTTTAAGGAAATTGTCAACTGTTTTAATTTACTTGTCAATTATTAAACTCTTTTCATTAAAAAGGTTTTATAATGGATCTTTGAACTGTTTTGTAATTGATTTAATCAAATGTAATTATGAAGGATAAACACTTTTAGATAAAGGATTTTACAAGCTCTTTTGTTATAAACCTTGTTATTACACAAGGTCATCACATCATGGTATTCAAAACAAGTGGTTCACAACATGGTATTCAAATCCAGTGGTTCAAAACATGGTATTCAAATCAAGTTGTTCAAAACATGGGATTCAAATCAAGTTGTTCACATCATGGTATTCAAATCAAGTGGTTCATTTCATGGTATTCAAAACAAAGGATTTAATTCGTGGAATTAAATCCAGGCTTTTCAATTCAGGTTATCAAATAAGGCATTAACACATCCGGTTAAAGTAAGATTCAGAACATGGTGTCAATTGTTGTAAACAAACTTATAAACCCATCAAGTTTCATTGTCGTTAGTACTGGGTGATCACAACAAGGGAAAGCGGACTCATTGTTTCTTATCCAGGATGGAGTTAGCTTTTAAATTTGTTTTAAAAGCTAACTGTAGGTCTGGTGTCATTGTTTTCTTATCCAGGATGGAGTTGGCTTTTAAATTTGCTTTTAAAAGCCAACTGCAGGTCTGGTGTCATATGGTTATCAAAACTGCTGACATATTATCTAACTCCAAACGTTGTTTGGGACTTGATATTATTGGCTTTCGTGCGAACAGTGATTGGACTGTTTACACTCATTTTCTTACTTGATGTTAGTTTGGGTTGCAGCTCATCCGTGTGAATCTTATGATGCTTTAACTTACCTATGCCTTATATCATATACTCATGTTTACAAATGCTTAAACCTATTGTTCTCACCAACTACGTCTGTAGTTGACAGTTACTTTTCACGTGTTTCAGGTAATCAGGTTTAAGACATTCTCAGAGACAACTAAGGAGACCATACTAAGATAGAACAAGATGAAGAAACATGCTAGGATGGATTAGAAACACACTAAATCCTAAATGTTTAATTGTCTTGTTTGGAGTCTTATTTTGTAAACTATATTTTGGGTCTGTAGTTGTCTTACTTTTGGTAGATAGATTGTCTGTAACTAATCAACTGTCTAAACATTATGAAATGTAGTAATCCATTGTGGTTGTTCTTATTCAATACTTGTGCACGATTCAACTGTTCATACGTCACCGCGCCGCGGATTCCGCACGCGGCGCAGGGGTGTGACAGTTACTTAGAATACTTACTATGTGAATGTGTGCTTTGTGAAATATATTATTCATTATTCATGTGTTATCTATAGCAAACACGATTGAAATACTAGATGTTATGCTAGTATTGAAACTTGTTTGAGAGACTATTATCTATTGCAGACTAAGTTGTAGTATTAGTTATTATACTATTACTGAAACTCGTTTTAGAGAATGTTATCTGTTGCAAACTTGTGTTTTGCATGTCTTAGTTTAAGTCTTGATCAGTCTTGACTAAGTTATCTGTATTAAGCTTGTTTGAGAGAACATTATTGTTATTGTATTCATTTTATGTGCAAACATGTAACCTATACGTGATTCTATTATGATTCAAGATAGTCTAATTGTTATGCATCATTTATTTTTAAACATTTATTTAAAATGTATGTTATACTCACCAATTATTCAAATAGTTGACCCACAACCATTTTTACATATGTACAGGTTAAGTGAAGATATGATGATGATATAGGATAAGCTAGTGGACCTAGTTAATTGTAAACAAATTTTTAGTAATTTCAAATTGTAATACTTTGTACATCCAAATTCTGTAATGTTTGATTTTATTTTAATGAATGTAGTACTTGTTTGTAGCAATGATACTTTAATTATTCAAACTTATTATTACCACCGTGAGCTAATGAACAGTCAAGCTCGCACCCCGACATGTTTCGCCGTCGATCGCGGTGTGACATATTGGTATCAGAGCCATGGTTATAGGGATCTAGGTTATTAGAAATGGTGGCCTAGACTATAACTAATCTAACCCCGACCGGCGTTAGGAATTCTTAGTTTACCAAGCTTGTTTATATAAACGTTAGGGTGATGTGTACTCGCATCATATTTCCTACAACTTATTGAAGGACTCGGAAAAGCTAAGAAAACAATCAAGTGAGTATTCATACTCCCTCTTTTACTTTTAGTATTTTGGGATGTTACGTATGTTTACCCAAAACAATGTTTACAATCAAAACCATTCGATGCAAGCATTTAGTCTATGTTACTTAGAATCCTTACTATGTGAATGTGTGCTTTGTGAAATCTATTATTCACTATTCATGTGTTATCTATTGCAAACAGAATTGAAATACTATATGTTATGCTAGTATTGAAACTTGTTTGAGAGACTATTATCTATTGCAGACTTAGTTGAAGTAATAGTTATTATACTATTACTGAAACTGGATTGAGAGAATGTTGTCTATTGGAAACTTATGTTTTGCATGTCTTAGTTTAAGTCTTGATCAGTCTTGACTAAGTTATATTTATTAAGCTTGTTTAAGAGAACATTATTGTTATTGTATTCACTTTATGTGCAAACATGTAACCTATACGTGCTTCTCTTCTGATTCTAGATAGTCTAACTGTTATGCATCATTTATTTTTAAACATTTATTTAAACTTTATGTTATATTCACCAGCTATTAAAATAGTTGACCAAAACCATTTTTACATATGTAGCAGGTTAAAGTGAATATATGATGAAGATATAGGATAAGCTAGTGGACCTAGTTAATTGTAAACAAATATTTAGTAGTTTCAAATTGTAATACTTTGTACATCCAACTTTTGTATTGTTTGATTTTATTTTAATAAATGTAGTACTTGTTTATAACAATGACGCTTTAGTGATTCAAACTTATTAATGACACCATGAGCTAATGAACACTCAAGCTCGCGCCCCGACGTGTTACGCTGTCGGTCGAGGTGTGACATATTGATATCAGAGCCATGGTTATAGGGATCTAGGTTATTAGAAATGGTGGCCTAGACTATAACTAATCTAACCCCGACCGGCGTTAGGAATACTTAGTTTACCAAGCTTGTTTATATAAACGTTAGGGTGAAGTGTACTCGCGCCCCGAAACCGGGCACCTCGCAGAGGTTGGTTTTCATCATAACACATAGCTCTTAAACTAAAAACTTTCATAATCATGCAGCGGAAATGTAAACATAGTTTAATAAACAGAATTTAATAAAGTGTCTGTATCAAAATCATATCGAATTGCCAAAACCAACGGATCGTCTGGATTGATGCCCGAGCTCCACGCCTTCTCTGATCATAGCTCTAAGCTGACATACATGCTAAATCAAGTCAGCTTACGTTGGTGAGTTCTAGTTTTCGTAAAACAACATTAAACATACATATCATAAACATCATTTCATACACATAGTCCATAACCTTAGCACATATCATCATTTCCATCATCGTCATACGTTCCACTGTCGCCATACGAACAGTGGGCTTATGCCGGCACAAGGCTCCATGTTTATAGTCCGATCGACTCTTACCATGTTTATAGTCCGATCGACTCTTACCATGTTTATAGCCCGATCGACTCCGTGTTTATAGCCCGGTCGGCTCCATGTTTATAGTCCGGTCGACTCTCTTGTTTATAGTCCGGTCGACTCCATGTTTATAGTCCGGTCGACTCCATGTTTATAGTCCGATCGACTCTCATGTTTATAGTCCGGTCGACTCTCATGTTTATAGCCCGGTCGGCTCCATGTTTATAGTCCGGTCAACTCTCATGTTTATAGCCCGGTCGGCTCCATGTTTATAGTCCGGTCGACTCTCTTGTTTATAGTCCGATCGACTGTTCATATCCTGATACAATCAGGTCATCATTCATATTCACTCAGTACAAGTACCGGAGCATCATCATTCGCACATATCCTATAGCACATATAGGGACATCATTCGTTCATCATACATGATACACTAGCATCATACCGTCATTCATTACAATCCTCATGCATTTCATGCTAGTATTATAACATCATTCATCGGGTTAATCTTAGCATCTGAGGCATGTCATACCGGCCTCATTTCATCATACCATCATAACATACTAGCATCATTTCATATCATAACATCATGGCATCATGTATACATATCATACTTTCATCCTAGCAACCTAGGACCTTGTCATACTCCTATAACTATTCTCATAGTTATCAACATGAAGCATGTTATCATAAAGTCATCATCATATCATATGCTAGCATCATTATCATGTCATGTTATTCATCATCATAACTCATTTATCATGCATTCGTCATACTTAACATACTTTCATGCATAAATCATGCTATCACATAAACATGCATACATAGTCAGAGCATATCATCATTCATTCGTCATCATAAGAACATAACATCATAGACATAACAATAAGCATGTATGCCAGCCCAAAACATTAAGCATAAAATAGGGCGTCTAGAACTCACCTGAATATGGCTCCTTATCTTCTTAACCGAACTCCTTAGTTAAGACCTGGGAACCTACATCATTACATCGTCTCATCACATACCATCTTTAGACTTAGGATATATCCTAAGTCCTCATAGCCTACTAGTTCCCCCCCTCATGACTACAAGTCCTCGAACCTGTATAGTATTCGAACCCTTGTAGTTCACGAACTACTCCTGTACACGAAATCCCTGTATTCGAACATTGGAGTACACGAAATATCCCAGGTGCACGAACCTAGGTGTATTCGAAACCATTGTACTCGAATTGTACTCGAAATAAACCTGATTTCGAGTATTCACACAAACATATTTTCGTGTACTCATGATTTTTATCATAAACCATCTCCGAAATTCATCTAAGGTTTTGGGGAGCTAGTTCTAGGTTCCTTAGGTTGTTACCAACGTATTGGAACCTCAAAGTTACGAACTTTATGCATAAAAGTGTGAGCTTTATGCATAAGTTCACTCTTTGTTTAACCATCCTAACTTTTGCATAAAAATCCTAGCTTTTTGGTTTAGAACACTTACTTGATGCTAGGTGACCACTCCTGTAGATTCCCGTGCGTTTCCTTCTTCGTTTGGTCGATCAAAAGCTCGATTCTTGAAGTCCTCGAAATCTGCTTCGTGTACTCGAGAGAATGTGCTTCCAGTCAAAGGTTAGCACGTTTCCCAAGGCACTACTATTTATAGGCAGTGTCTTGTACTCGAAATTGTGGATTTCGAAATACTAGGTTTTCGAGAACTAGTGTACTCGAAATTAAATTCGAGTACACGACTTTGAGACCTGAACTTAGTTATTTTTCGTCCCTTTTCTAGCAAGTTACTTACCCGTGACTCGTACGTAAAATTCAATTACTTGTATTAGAAAAATTGGGGTGTTACATAAGAAAACAATCAAGTGAGTATTCATAGTCCCTCTTTTACTTTTAGAATTTTGGGATGTTACATATGCTTACCCAAAACAATGTTTACAATCAAAACCATTCGATGCAAGCGTTTAGTCTATGTTACTTAGAATCCTTACTATGTGAATGTGTGCTTTGTGAAATATATTATTCATTATTCATGTGTTATCTATTGTAAACACGATTGAAATATTAGATGTTATGCTAGTAATAAAACTTGTTTGAGAGACTATTATCTATTGCAGACTAAGTTGAAGTATTAGTTATTATACTATTACTGAAACTGGTTTGAAAGAATGTTATCTATTGCAAACTTGTGTTTTGCATGTCTTAGTTTAAGTCTTGATCAGTCTTGACTAAGTTATATGTATTAAGCTTGTTTGAGAGAACATTATTGTTATTCTATTGATTTTATGTGCAAACATGTAACCTATACGTACTTCTCTTCTGATTCTAGATAGTCTAATTGTTATGCATCATTCGTTTTTAAACATTTATTTAAACTTTATGTTATACTCACTAACTATTCAAATAGTTGACCAAAACCACTTTTACATATGTAACAGGTTACAGTGATGATATGATGAAGATATAGGATAAGCTAGTGGACCTAGTTAGTTTTAAACAAATGTTTAGTAGTTTCAAATTGTTATACATTGTACACCCAAATTCTGTAATGTTTGATTTTATTTTAATAAATGTAGTACTTGTTTATAACAATGACGCTTTAGTGATTCAAACTATACGATTTTACTCGTATGGCAGGATGATCAGTCTTGCGACTCAAGGCATCTGCCACTACATTGGCCTTTCCCGGGTGATATAGAATATCACAATCATAATCCTTTAGTAGCTCAAGCCATCGTCTCTGCCTCATGTTCAAATCCTTTTGCTCGAAGAAGTACTTCAAGCTCTTGTGGTCGGTGTAGATGGTACTCCTTACTCCATACAAGTAGTGCCTCCATATTTTCAATGCAAACACCACTACAGCGAGTTCAAGATCGTGGGTCGGGTAGTTAGCTTCATGAATCTTTAGCTGGCGCGAAGCATAAGCTATTACCCTTCCCCTTTGCATGAGTACGCATCCCAACCCTTGTCGTGACGCGTCGGCATACACAACAAGATCATCATTTCCATCCGGCAGTGCTAGAACAGGAGCTTGGGTAAGTTTCTCCTTTAGCACTGAAAACGCTTGTTCTTGGTTTGGACCCCATTCGTACTTTACGTCTTTCTTCGTGAGCTTCGTCAGTGGCGTCGCTATCTTGGAGAAGTCCTGAATAAATCTCCGATAGTAACCGGCCAAACCAAGAAAACTGCGTACTTCCGTAGGTGACTTTGGAGGGCTCCATTTCATAATCGTTTCAACTTTAGCTGGATCTACCATAATGCCTTCTGGGTTCACCACGTGACCCAGAAACTGTACCTCTCGTAACCAGAAAGCGCATTTGGAGAATTTAGCATAAAGTTTCTCTTTCCTCAGGATCTCCAATACCTCACGTACGTGGCAAGCATGGTCTCCCTCGTTCTTTGAATAAATCAAAATATCGTCAATAAACACTATCACCGATTGGTCCAGCATCGGTCGACATACCCTGTTCATCAAATCCATAAATGATGCAGGAGCATTCGTCAATCCAAACGACATAACGAGAAACTCGTAATGTCCATAACGTGTACGGAAAGCAGTCTTTGGAATATCCTGCTCTCGAACTTTCAACTGATGGTAACCGGATCAGAGATCTATCTTTGAGAACCAGCTTGCACCTTGCAATTGATCGAACAAGTCGTCAATTCTAGGTAGAGGATACCTGTTCTTTACGGTCAACTTATTCAGTTCCCTGTAATCGATACACATACGCATACTTCCATCTTTCTTCTTAACGAACAACACCGGTGCTCCCCACGGAGAGACACTCGGTCGTATAAAACCTTTATCAAGGAGTTCTTGTAGCTGGGTCATCATTTCCTTCATCTCGTTTGGAGCTAAACGGTACGGTGCTTTGGCAACGGGTTGTGCCCCCGGCACTAAGTCGATCTGGAACTCAATTTCCCGTTCGGGTGGTAATCCAGGCAATTCCTCAGGGAATACATCGGGGAAGTTACACACCACGGGAACATCATCAATCGTCCTCGTATCCGTACGTTCCTCAATCGCGTAGGCCAAATAGGCTACACACCCTCGCCTCATCATAACATCAGCCGTGATCATCGAAATGATCTTAGGCGCATACATCGCTTTATCACCATAAACCGTCACGGAGCTCCCATCCATCGCACGTAAACATATCATCTTTCGTCGACATACAATGTTAGCCTCATATTTGGCTAACCAGTCCATACCCAAAACTACATCGAATCCTCCTAAGGCAATAAGAAACAATCGGACAGGGAACCTGTGACCTTCTATCTCAACATAACAATCATCAATAGCCTCAGTCACCCTGGTCATCTTACCAATAGCCGTCTCTACATCAAATACCCGATCTATCCTCTTAACCTTCCCAGATAACCCATCACAGAAAGTAGAAGATACAAAACTCATACTGGCACCAGAATTAAACAATACAGAAGCAGGAATATTGTTGATAGAAAAGGTACTTGTGACCACATCAGGGTCCTCAATCGCATCATCCTTCGTCATCGTAAAGGCTCGTGCTTTAGCCTTCTGCTTCTCCTTTCTTTTCTCTTCTTTCTTACCCGAGCCCGACGCATCGGCCCGTGGTTGTCTACAATCTTTGGACAGATGTCCCATCCCGTTGCAGTTGTAGCATCTCATAGCACAGGGGCAATTGGCTGAAAAATGCCCCACCTTTCCACATCGAAAACATAAGTTTGTGCCCACACGGCACAGCCCAGAGTGGCTTTTGCCACACTTACGGCATAGACCTGTTTCCTCTCGCTTGATCTTCTTGCCAGAAGACTTTCGTTGGTCTGTTCAACCTCTTTTAGTCCCGGAAGACTCCTTCACCCTGGTTTCCTCTTTCACTGGCTCATCGGCCATCACATCATCCCATACAATACCACCGAGTTCAACAGTGGAGTCAAAGGTCTTAGGAGCATTGGCCTTGACATGAATTCTCACTTTTTGAGGCAAGCCCTCCATGTACAACTTCACCCTGCGTTCCTCGGTAGAAACCAGATGAGGAACGAGCCTTGCCATCTCATTGAACCGTGAAGTGTACTGCCTGTGATTCAGACTTCCCGCTTTCAGCACCAGAAACTCCCTTTCAACCTTATCCAGCTCATTCTTTGGACAGAACTGCTTAGTGACCAGTTCCTTTAGATCATCCCAAGTCATCGTATCCATATCGGCTGCAGCCTTGGACTGCTTAATGGTGTTCCACCAGTGAAGCGCCTCCTCGACAAAGGAGTGAGCTGCAAACTTGACCGCTTGATCAATTCGGCACTCACTGATGGAAATAACAGCCTCCATAGCAGATATCCAGTGGCAGGTGGCCACAGCATCTTTCTTACCATCGAAGGTCGGTGGGTTGCATCCTTTGAAGGACTTGTAGTCACAGCCCTTCAGTTTCCCAGTCATAGAGTCGCCGCTCTTAGTCTCGATGATCACCACCTCATCTTCTTTAGTACTCTCCTTAGTTCCTTCAGACTTGTCTTTTAGAGTATCCTTCAGTGCCTTAGCAATCAAGGCTGGTAGCTTCTCATCCATGATTTTGCATACCTCGTCTGAAATAGCTTTTGCCACAATAGGCTCTAGAGTGAACTCGTCTTCATTCTCAGGTTGCTCGTTGTGCTCGTGGTCGCCCTCATTGACGGGTTCTTCATCCTCGACACGTGGTTCTTCGGGTTTCTGTGGTTGCTTACGTGGTCTACCCTTTTGTCCGGCCATCTTAACTTTCTACTTAATGCAACGATTGATGAGTCAGTACAGGAATTAGTTTAGCACGAAATAAGTGTTGTAAATCGTTAATGACGTTGATCAAGTGTTATTAACCATTTACCCAACTCATAGGCTCTAAACGTTTCCCATCCCATCTCTTCAATGTGCATGACACTAACTACATACATAACCTTACATCTAACCCTTAACTCATACAAAACCATTCAGCTCGTGGCATCCGTTCGTCCGTGGTTGGCAATCCGCATCCATTAATCCCATTCTCAGTTTAAGTCTTAGCATTTGGGATGCTAAGATCTCTCAAACCTGGCTCTGATACTAACTTGTGAGGCCCCGAAACCGGGCACCTCGCAGAGGTTGGTTTTCATCATAACACATAGCTCTTAAACTAAAAACCTTCATAATCATGCAGCGGAAATGTAAACATAGTTTAATAAACAGAATTTCATAAAGTGTCTGTATCAAAATCATATCGAATTGCCAAAACCAACGGATCGTCTGGATTGATGCCCGAGCTCCACGCCTTCTCTGATCATAGCTCTAACCTGACATACATGCTAAATCAAGTCAGCTTACGCTGGTGAGTTCTAGTTTTCGTAAAACAACATTAAACATACATATCATAAACATCATTTCATACACATAGTCCATAACCTTAGCACATATCATCATTTCCATCATCGTCATACGTTCCACTGTCGCCATACGAACAGTGGGCTTATGCCGGCACAAGGCTCCATGTTTATAGTCCGATCGACTCTTACCATGTTTATAGTCCGATCGACTCTTACCATGTTTATAGCCCGATCGGCTCCGTGTTTATAGCCCGGTCGGCTCCATGTTTATAGTCCGGTCGACTCTCTTGTTTATAGTCCGGTCGACTCCATGTTTATAGTCCGGTCGACTCCATGTTTATAGTCCGATCGACTCTCATGTTTATAGTCCGGTCGACTCTCATGTTTATAGCCCGGTCGGCTCCATGTTTATAGTCCGGTCGACTCTCATGTTTATAGCCCGGTCGGCTCCATGTTTATAGTCCGGTCGACTCTCTTGTTTATAGTCCAATCGACTGTTCATATCCTGATACAATCAGGTCATCATTCATATTCACTCAGTACAAGTGCCGGAGCATCGTCATTCACACATATCCTATAGCACGTATAGGGACATCATTCGTTCATCATACATGATACACTAGCATCATACCGTCATTCATTACAATCCTCATGCATTTCATGCTAGTATTATAACATCATTCATCGGGTTAATCATAGCATCTGAGGCATGTCATACCGGCCTCATTTCATCATACCATCATAACATACTAGCATCATTTCATATCATAACATCATGGCATCATGTATACATATCATACTTTCATCCTAGCAACCTAGGACCTTGTCATACTCCTATAACTATTCTCATAGTTATCAACATGAAGCATGTTATCATAAAGACATCATCATATCATATGCTAGCATCATTATCATGTCATGTTATTCATCATCATAACTCATTTATCATGCATTCGTCATACTTAACATACTTTCATGCATAAATCATGCTATCACATAAACATGCATACATAGTCAGAGCATATCATCATTCATTCGTCATCATAAGAAAATTACATCATAGACATAACAATAAGCATGTATGCCAGTCCAAAACATTAAGCATAAAATAGGGCGTCTAGAACTCACCTGAATATGGCTCCTTATCTTCTTAACCGAACTCCTTAGTTAAGACCTGGGAACCTACATCATTACATCGTCTCATCACATACCATCTTTAGACTTAGGATATATCCTAAGTCCTCATAGCCTACTAGTTCCCCCCCTCATGACTACAAGTCCTCGAACCTGTATAGTATTCGAACCCTTGTAGTTCACGAACTACTCCTGTACACGAAATCCCTGTATTCGAACATTGGAGTACACGAAATATCCCAGGTGCACGAACCTAGGTGTATTCGAAACCATTGTACTCGAATTGTACTCGAAATGGTATACTCGAAATAAACCTGATTTCGAGTATTCACATAAACATATTTTCGTGTACTCATGATTTTTATCATAAACCATCTCCGAAATTCATCTAAGGTTTTGGGGAGCTAGTTCTAGGTTCCTTAGGTTGTTACCAACGTATTGGAACCTCAAAGTTACGAACTTTATGCATAAAAGTGTGAGCTTTATGCATAAGTTCACTCTTTGTTTAACCATCCTAACTTTTGCATAAAAATCCTAGCTTTTTGGTTTCGAACACTTACATGATGCTAGGTGACCACTCCTGTAGATTCCCGTGCATTTCCTTCTTCGTTTGGTCGATCAAAAGCTCGATTCTTGAAGTCCTCGAAATCTGCTTCGTGTACTCGAGAGAATGTGCTTCCAGTCAAAGGTTAGCACGTTTCCCAAGGCACTACTATTTATAGGCAGTGTCTTGTACTCGAAATTGTGGATTTCGAAATACTAGGTTTTCGAGAACTAGTGTACTCGAAATTAAATTCGAGTACACGACTTTGAGACCTGAACTTAGTTATTTTTCGTCCCTTTTCTAGCAAGTTACTTACCCGTGACTCGTACGTAGAATTCAATTACTTGTATTAGAAAAATTGGGGTGTTACATAAGAAAACAATCAAGTGAGTATTCATAGTCCCTCTTTTACTTTTAGAATTTTGGGATGTTACATATGCTTACCCAAAACAATGTTTACAATCAAAACCATTCGATGCAAGCGTTTATGTCACACCCCTGCGCCGCGTGCGGAATCCAAGGCGCGGTGACGTATGAACAGTTGAATCATGCACAAGTATTGAATAAGAACAACCACAATGGATTACTACATTTCATAATGTTTAGACAGTTGTTTAGTTACAGACAATCTATCTACCAAAAGGAAGACAACTACAGACCCAAAATATAGTTTACAAAATAAGACTTCAAACAAGACAATTAAACAATTAGGATTTAGTGTGTTTCTAATCCATCCTAGCATGTTTCTTCATCTTGTTCTATCTTAGTATGGTCTCCTTAGTTGTCTCTGAGAATGTCTTAAACCTGATTACCTGAAACACGTGAAAAATAACTGTCAACTACAGACGTAGTTGGTGAGAACAATAGGTTTAATCATTTGTAAACATGAGTATATGATAAAAGGCATAGGTAAGTTAAAGCAACATAAGATTCACACGGATGAGCTGCAACCCAAACTAACATCAAGTAAGAAAATGAGTGTAAACAATCCAATCAATGTTTGCACAAGAGTCAACATATACTATCAAGTCCCAAACCACGTTTGGAGTTAGATAATGTGTCAACAGTTTTGATAAAACCATATGTAACCGAAATCTGCAGTTAGTTTATAAAACAAATTTAAAAGCTAACTGCAGCAATCGGCCTGCCCCCAATGTGTGTGTCCGCTTTCCCTTGTTGTGATCACCCAGTACTAACGCTAATGAAAATGATACTTGATGCTTTTACAAGTTTGTTTACAACAATAGACACCATGTTTCTGAATCTTACTTTAACCGGATGTGTTAATGCCTTATTTGATAACATGAATTGAAAACCTGGATTTAATTCCACGAATTAAATCCTTTGTTTTGAATACCATGAAATGAACCACTTGATTTGAATACCATGATGTGAACCACTTGATTTGAATACCATGTTTTGAACCACTTGATTTGAATACCATGTTGTGAACCACTTGATTTGAATACCATGTTGTGAACCACTTGATTTGAATACCATGTTGTGAACCATTTGATTTGAATACCATGAATTAGTGACCTTGTGTAACAACAAGGTTTATAACAAAAGAGTTTATAAAATCATTTATTTAAAAGTGTTTATCCTTCATAAATACATTTGAGTAAATCTGTTACAAAACAGTTCAAAGATCCCTTATAAAACCTTTTTAGTGAAAAGAGTTTAGTAATTGATAAGTCCTTTAAAACAGTTGATAAATTCCTAGGATTCTTACAATGAACCCATAATGTTTATAAGCATACACACACCTTGTGTAATGAAATATGATTGTAAACGATTGTTTTGATCACGTGTTCCACCCCAAAACAGTTATAAAAACAGTAAAAGAGGGGCTAAAGTTCTCACCTGTCTGCAGTAGACTCTGAACTAAAACAGATAGCAAGTAGCAAACATGACTTCTAATTGTTTCCTATAACATTGTAATCATACATAAGATATAGGATTTATAATTGTATAGACTTTGATTCATTGATTGACTTGTGTTCTCTTGAAATTGATTATCCCATGATAACTTGTTCTCATGATTATGATTGTTGTGAAAACTTGAAAGTTATGATTTGAATCATTTGATTGATCATGGGTCCAAGAAACGAATGTGAAATGATTCTTTGTGCATAAATCTTATGCATAAATGATAAATGTTCAAGGATTTGATAACCATTGATTAACATGACTTATGAAAAGATGTTCCAATTGTTTAAGTTCTTGAGATTGTGACTTGATCCCATTATTAGTTAAGTTGCAACTTAAACCAAACTAAGATCAAATTACAATCGCTTTGAGTTGCGGCCTACAATGGGCCTTAAGCCCATAATTATGATAATAGGCTTAAATGGAGGTCCATGGGCCACTTAGGTTACTAATGGGCCAATTGAATATGATATTGGGCCAATTGGAAGTGGTGTTGGTCCAACGATAGATACATGAGTCATTTTAAGATACCAAGGGTAATGTGGGCCAATTAAAGTTTATAATGGGCCTACATGACTCAAGTGGGCTTGTCTTAAGTCCAATGGTCGGTTACTATCGAAATTGGGCCACGTAGAACTGCATTGGGCCAGGAAGGGTTACGGGTTGCCACTTGGGCAGCGAACCTTCTTGATCCTAGCCTAGGGTTCGTCGGTCATGAGGCTACATCAAGGTTCGGTCAACAGCATCACAAGGTTCGGTCAACAGCATCACAAGGTTCGGTCAACAGCATCACAAGGTTCGGTTCTCTTGTGTGCATGCAAGGGTTCGTGGTTCCTAGATATTGATGTGCATGGTTCGCGAAACCCATTAGGGTTCGGTGATGCTATGAGAGTTCGCCACAGGTTCGTGAAGCATGAGGTCCTAGCAAGGTTCGGTTGCATGGGGTGCGTGAGAGGATCTGCATGCAGGGTTCGTCATCATGCAAATCATAGGGTTCGTGGACAAGAGAGTTCGTGACTCTGATGATGGTTCGGTTGTTATCCACTGGTTCGCAAAGGGTTCGACTGAGAATGGTTCGTGGGCAGCATGAAGGCTCAGCACAGGTTCGTGAGGACCCCTAGGGTTCGGCTGATAACTCCACGAACCATGCAGGGTTCGTAGGGCTTGCTGTGTTCACAAGGGTTCGGCCAAGAGCTGGTTGGGGGTTCGACCCCTGAACCTTCGACGAACCTGTAACTCCATCATCATCATCATCTCTAGGCCACGATCTAGGTCATTCTAATCTCAAGGAAGGTTAATACATGTGCGAAGATCAGAAAGTGGTGCAAGAGAACCGGTTATGTGTGTGTTTAACAAACCGCACGCACAAAAACCCTAATTCCCGCAACTTCTTTGGCTCATACCTCGTTTTTGGCTGGATGAACCTGCAAAATTCTTGTACTTTCGTGTAGAGGATGTCGAGGGCTTCGCGTGGACACCAAGAACTCCGAAATCCGTTGAGAAATAAGCGAGTTACGCGCGTTTAAAGTCGGTTTTCTTAGAGAGAGAGAGGGTAGACGAAATTGTGGAGAGAGAATGGTTGGTGAGGTAATAAATGAAGAAAGAAGCCTTGTTCAAGGCTTTTATAGCCCGAGTGATATTCGGGTCCGTTTCGGTCGCTCGGTTCGCGTTTCCGAAACGCAACGCGTATTTTACGCGGTTTTAATTAAAAAGAGTTGTTAAACTCAAATATATGATGAGTTTCAAAATTGTAAAAATATAAAATAATTAATATAATTATTTTTACTCTTCGTGTGTTGCCAGATCGTTAAACATTCACAATTACGTGTATACCCGAAATCGCTTACGTTTTTCGATCGTAATAATTATTTAAAGTCGTTTAATCGTAATTATAAGTTCAACATTCGTATCATTATGGATCGTCACCCATAACTATACTCAGTCTCGCTTACGTATTACGATTCTTGTTGAATTAATTGTCATAATATTCGTCTTAACACTACGCACCAACACTATCCTGTTATACCGAACGCAGTATATATATAGGGCTCACTCTCGCTGCCCACCACTGTTTCGATATAACACAATACTGTTCTTGCCTAGTGAACTCGACTGTAAATAAATAATACATACTTGTTAAATGATAAAGATTCTAACACACAAGCACATGATGACACATGATTCACATTGACTGACTGAACATGGATACACACTGTTCTAACACTGTTCACTACTACATGACTAAATGTACAAATGTTACAGTCTCCCCTAGTTAAAGGAATTTCGTCCCGAAATTAACTAGCCGAAGATACTGTAAAAAGATGAGGGTACTTAAGCTTCATCTGGTCTTCACGTTCCCAGGTGAACTCAGCACCGCGTTTGCCCTCCCATCGTACTTTCACGATCGGAATACGGCTGCGTTTAAGTTTCTTGACCCCATGATCCATGATCTCAACTGGACGTTCTATGAATTGCATGTTGTTCTGAATCTGTATGTCTTCCAGTGGAATCTGAACATCATGATCCGCTAAGCATTTCTTAAGATTTGATACATGAAAAGTATCATGAACATTGCTTAGCTCCACTGGAAGTTTGAGTTTGTAGGCTACGGGACCAATCCGTTCCAGGATCTCAAAAGGTCCAACGTACCTTGGTGCAAGTTTCCCTTTCTTCCCGAATCGGACAACGCCTTTCCAGGGAGAAACTTTGAGTAAGACTCGGTCACCTACTTGAAACTCAAGCGGTTTCCGACGTCGATCAGCATAACTCTTCTGCCGATCTCGTGCGGCCTTAAGCCGTGACTGAATGATTGTGATCTTGTCTGATGTTTCCTGAATGAGTTCTGGTCCTACGACCTGTGAGTCACCAATCTCGGTCCAACAGACCGGTGATCGGCACTTTCTACCATATAGAGCTTCGAATGGTGCACATTGAATGCTCGTATGATAGCTATTGTTATATGAAAACTCAATGAGTGGGAGATGAGTGTCCCAACTTCCACCGAAGTCAATGACACCAGAACGAAGCATGTCTTCAAGTGTTTGGATAGTCCTTTCGCTTTGGCCGTCGGTTTGAGGATGATACGCCGTGCTAAGATTAACACGCGTTCCCAAAGCCTTTTGCAATGATTGCCAAAAGCGAGAAGTGAAACGACTATCACGATCAGATATGATTGATGTTGGAGTACCATGTCGTGCAATGATTTCGTTGATGTACAATGTGGATAACTTCTCCATCTTGTGTAACATTTGTGCATATAGTCATGTAGTTGTAAACAGTGTTAGAACAGTGTCTATTCATGGTTCAGTTCATCAATGTGATTCGTATGTTCAAAATGTGTGCTTGTGTGTTACAGGATCTTAGTAATCAGAAAACAAGTATGTATTATTATTTACAGTCGATTTCACTAGGCAAGAACAGTAACTTGTTATATCGAAACAGTGGTGGGCAGCGAGAGTGAGCCCTATACATATACTGCGTTCGGTGTAACAGGTTAGTGTTAGTGCGTAGTGTCGAGACGAATACTATGACATTTAATTAATTCAACAAGGATCGTAATCTGTAAGCGAGACTGAGTATAGTTATGGGTGACGATCCATAATCGTACGAATGTTGAACTTATAATTACGATTAAACGACTTTAAATATTTTAATACGATCGGAAAACGTACGCGATTGCGGGTATACACGTAATTGTGAATGTTTTAACGATCCGACAACACACGAAGAGTAAAATAATTATATTAATTATTTTATATTTTTACAATTTTGAAACTCATCATTATAATGAGTTTAACAATTATTTTAAATAAAAGCCGCGTAAAATACGCGTTACGTTCCGGAAACGCGAACCGAGCGACCGAAACGGACCCGAATACCACACGGGCTATAAAAGCCTTGAAGAAGACCATTTTCTTCATAAATGCAGCCAACAACCTCACCTCTCTCTAAAACTCGCGAACCCTCCATCTCTCTAGAAATTAAAGCTTCAATCGCTCGTATCTTGCTCGTTTCTCAACGGATTTCGGTGATTCTTGAACCCACGCGTAGCCCTCGACATTCTCTACAAGAAAGTACAAGAAAACAGCTGATTTGTCCGGCCAAAAACGAGGTATGATCCTTGGAAGATTTCGGAGATTAGGGTTTTCATGAAAAAATTTGATGTGTTTTGCTTAAAAACCGATAATCGGCCGGATGTTTCATCACCATTCTTAGTTTCGCACACCTAGCAACCTCCCTCGAAGTTGTACAGGCTTAGATCGTGGTCTAGAATCAAGTAGCTTGATGATGAAGACGATCCAGGTTACAGGTTCGTCGAGGATTAGAAGCCGAACCCTTCAGAGGAGTACACGAACCCTGCATGGTTCGTGGGGTTGTCAGCGAACCCTAAGGTGTCGCGAGCCTTTTTGCCGAACCAGCTCACCCTCACGAACCATCTCATGCCTTTCGTGGGCATGGGCATCTCCAACGAACCCTTCATGCTGGATCATAGGAAACGAACCCTTGTTGCCATGCATAAGCTGCGAATGAACCACGAACCCTGCATGGTTCGTGGCATGACCAACCGAACCCTTTTGATGCTTCTGGTCACGAACCCACCTGCCCAAGCCGAACCCCAGCGAACCCTGATGATCTACGAACCTGCATGGCACCATCTTAGCCGAACCATGTGGAATACTTTGGCCGAACCCTTGAACATTCTATCATCACCGAACCCTTGTTAGGGGCGAACCCTAGGCCAAACCCAAGAGGGTTCGCTGCCCAAAATGGCAGCTTCACGATTCTTCGGCCCAATCCCACCATATCCGGCCCAACACCAATAACAACTTGACCCATAGATGGAACTAAGCCCAATTAAGTTGTACATGACCCAATTGGAATCAAATCGGGTTAATAACGTGTTGGGGTGTTACAAGGCCTAATTTCATGATGTTGGGCTAACATCACATCCATTGGGCCTAACACCACATTCATTTGGCCCATCGTGAACCTAAGTGACACATGGACTTGATTCAAGAACCATTGTGGTCACATAGGTTCAAAGCATATTATTGAATCATAACTTGACAATTGTGAATTTATCATTTATGGTTTAAGTGTAACTTAACCGTTCATGGAATTAATTCACAACACAAAGACTTAAACATTTGATCAGCTTTTCACAACTCATGTTATCAAATGGTTTATCAAACACTTAAGCAAATGTGAAACAAACATGTTGTTGTACAAAAGATCATTTCACAAGTTTCTTGAACCCATGATCAATCAAGTAATCAAGTTAAACAAGTTCAAGCGAACACAAGTCAATCAATGAATCAAGTTATACAATTATAAATCCTATATCTTATGTATGATTACAATGTTATAGGAACAAGTTAGAAGTCCTGTTTGCTACTTGCTAACTGTTTTAGTTCAGAGTCTACTGCAGACAGGTGAGAACTTTAGCCCCTCTTTTACTGTTTTATAACTGTTTTTGGGGTGGAACACGTGATCAAAACCACTATTTCAATCTTGTTTCATTGCACAGATTATGTGCATTCATAAACATTACAGGTTTATCTTATGAATCCAAGTGATTCTTCAACTGTTTAAGGAATGTTGTCAACTGTTTTAAAAGAATTATTTACCATTAAACCCTTACTACTAAAAAGGATTTTATAATGTTTTCTTGAAATGTTTTATAACAGTCTCACTCAAATGTTCTTTTAAAGGATTTTACAAACCCTTTTGTTATAAACCTTGTTATTACACAAGGTCATCACATCATGGTATTCAAATTCATTGGTTCAAAACATGGTATTCAAGTTCATTGGTTCAAAACATGGTATTCAAGTTCATTGGTTCAAAACATGGTATTCAAGTTCATTGGTTCAAAACATGGGATTTCAAGTCAAGTTGTTCACAACATGGTATTCAAATCAAGAGATTCATTTCATGTTACATAAACAAAGGATTCAACTCGTGGAGTTAAATCCAGGTTTTCAATAAGACATTAACACATCCGGTTAAAGTAAGATTCAGAAAACATGGTGTCCATTGTTGTAAACAAACTTATAAACCCATCAAGTAATCATATTCATTAGCGTTAGTACTGGGTGATCACAACAAGGGAAAGCGGACACATACATTGGGGCAGGCCGATTGCTGCAGTTAGCTTTTAAATCTGTTTTATAAACTAACTGCAGATTTCGGTTACATATGGTTTATTCAAAACTGTTGACATATTATCTAACTCCAAACGTGGTTTGGGACTTGATATTATATGTTGACTCATGTGCAAACAGTGATTGGACTGTTTACACTCATTTTCTTACTTGATGTTAGTTTGGGTTGCAGCTCATCCGTGTGAATCTTATGATGCTTTAACTTACCTATGTCTTATATCATATAACTCATGTTTACAAATGTTTAAACCTATTGTTCTCACCAACTACGTCTGTAGTTGACAGTTACTTTTCACGTGTTTCAGGTAATCAGGTTTAAGACATTCTCAGGGACAACTAAGGAGACCATTCTAAGATAGAACAAGATGAAGAAACATGCTAGGATGGAATAGAAACTCACTAAATCCTAAATGTTTAATTGTCTTGTTTGGAGTCTTATTTTGTAAACTATATTTTGGGTCTGTAGTTGTCTTACTTTTGGTAGATAGATTGTCTGTAACTAAACAACTGTCTAAACATTATGAAATGTAGTAATCCATTGTGGTTGTTCTTATTCAATACTTGTGCATGATTCAACTGATCATACGTCACCGCGCCGTGGATTCCGCACGCGGCGCAGGGGTGTGACAGGTTGGTATCAGAGCCAAGGTTGTAGAGAACTAGGAAAAACCCAATGTTTAATGACCTAGACTATAACCTAAGCTACCCAATAGGACTAAGTGCTATAGACTTGAGGATACTAGGGATCTAAGTAACTTAAGTGAGCATTAAGTCTACAATAAGCTTGAAAGATCTTAGGGACATTTTACTAAGATTAGACATCGAGTCAAAGAATTTGAATCGGACTTCTATAATTTTAGAAACCGAATTAAATTCTCACACATATGCATTTAAGGATTTCAGAGGCAAGGATCTGTATTCTTAGTATCCTTGATCTGAAATTCTCACACAGAGATCATTATAGAAATTCAGAGGCAAAGATCTGTAGTTTCAGTATCTTTGATATGAATTTCTTGTCATATTCATTATGGGATTTAGAGGCAAAGATCTATTAATTTAGTATCTTTGATCTAAGATCCTTGTCATATTCATTATAGGATTCAAAGGTCAAGATCTATTAATTTAGAACTTGGATTTGAGATCCTTGTCATATTCATTATAGGATTCAAAGGTCAAGATCTATTAATTTAGAACTTGGATTTGAGATCCTTGTCATATTCATTATAGGATTCAAAGATCAAGATCTATTAACTTAGAACTTGGATTTGAGATCCTGGTCATATCACTATAGGAATTCAAAGGTTGAGGTCTATTAATTTAGAACTTAGATTTGAAATCCTTGTCATTGCTATCATTATCATGGATTCATTATCATAGGAACTTTATGACTTAGAATCTGTGTAACAGTATTCTTTAGTTGAAGTTCTCACAGGAAATCATTATGCTCAGTACTGTAAGTATTGGGAAACTAGGTTGATTAACCTAGGACACATATACATAAACCTAAGGTCTTAGTTTCTAGTAAATTAAGGACCATGGTTTACACAATCATAGACAGAATCAAGGAACAAGAGGAAATCATGAGACAATCATAATCAAGCAACAGTTGGAATCTTAGCCCCAAATATAGACGACGGATTAACGCTGACGTGTTGAGGTAAGTGGTGGGTCGGTGAGAGCTTACCCTATATATAAGCTTATTTCAGTATGTTAGGGGGAATCCGGCGTTTGTATTTGGAGTGAGGATTCGGGATCAACTGGACACATGAAACATTAGTCAAAACACATGGGATACAATCATTTGGGGAACAATCATTGGTGAATCAAATCATAAGGAAATTCAAACTTGGATGAACCAGACATTATGGTGAATCAACCAAGTTGTGAACATATCATAAATGTAAACCTTAAGTGAAATTCTTAAGTGATTACATCATTAGTACTTACTAGCATAAGTTAACAGGAAAGTGTAGAACACACGTATGACTTAGTTCTACATGTTAACAACTGTTAGTAGGTGCACGCATAACATAATCATAGTTCAATCATGGAATCAATCATAGTTCAAGTTGCTCAAAGATCATGGGATTCTTAATCAATGGAAAACACATGGAAATCAGTACAAACGTGTTGCCAAATGCTAGCAAGGGCATGATCGTGGTATATCGAAACGGTGGTGGGCAGCGAGAGTGAGCCCTATATATAAGCTATTTTCGGTATATCGGGAAAGTGTCAGTGTGTAGGTTTGGTGGAGAGATCATGAGACATCGTACATATTCACATGATAAGTATACAAATAAGTTGATAACTTATACGTGTACTGGATCATATTACAATTGAATGATAATACTAGTAGTATGGATATATTACTGACCTTATCATGAAAATTCAATTGTATCCATTCTCATTACTGACCCGCTTGTGGCTTCTATTCGTAGAATGCCTCCTCGACGAGACCCAAATGCTGGGGGTTCGACAAGCGGTAATGATGATGAAATTAACAAGATTGCTCGAGCTATCGCTGTTCACATGAGGGATGTGATCCCGGGCATGGTCACTGATATTACCCAGAATCTTCGGGGAAGTACCGGTGATTCTGCACACAACTCAAATGCCACAAACGCTGGAACTGCTAACTTTACTTTCAAGCAGTTCAACGATGCTAAGCCTCCCAAGTACTCTGGTACTGAAGGAGCTACCGGCCTACTGCAATGGCTGGAAAGCATCGAAGACATTCTCGACTTCACTGGATGTCCTGAAAATCTGAAGGTCAAGATGGCCTCAAGCGCTTTTCACAAAGGCGCGCTCACCTGGTGGAATTCTGAGAAGAACACCAGAGGACGTGAAGTTGCTCTAGCCTTACCATGGGATGGATTCAAGAACTTACTGGTGGAAAAGTTTTGTCCACGTCACGAGCTAAAGAAACTGGAAGTGGAGATGTGGAATCTGGTGCAGGATAGTGGCGAAAATGCCAAGTATACAACTCGTTTTCATGAGTTGTGCATTTTGGTACCACATCTGGTTACTCCTCTATCCCGCAGGATAGAGAAATACATTGAAGGGTTGCCTCTGGTTGTTAGAGGAACTGTCATGGGTAACAACCCCACTACCTTGGAAGCCGCGATTCAACTCGGTGCTACTCTGACCGAGGAGTATGTTAAATCGGGAGTGCTCACCCGAAAGGGATTTAAAAGAGCACAGATTGAGGAAGGCAAGAAGCCTGAACAGCATCACCACAAGAAGAAACAGAAGACAATCAAGAACTTTGCAGCGTTGACTGCGGCTGCACCTACTCATGCTACTCCCCTCACTGCTATGCCACAACCCGCTAATGTCAGAAAGCAGTACACTGGCTCGTTTCCACTCTGCACCAAATGCCAGTACCATCATCTGCCCAATACTCCATGCAAGAAGTGTCACAAGTGCGGGCGTATGGGACACTTTGCAGCGACTTGTCGATCTGCTCATCTTATTGCTGCAACAACTGTTGCCACAACTTCTGCTGCTACAGGTGGAAGAGCTTGTTATAATTGTGGGGCAGAGGGGCACTTCAGAAACCAGTGTCCAAAACTCAACAACAATACTGCTGCTGCTCGTGCTTTTGTGATTGGCACTGCTGAAGCACGTGAAGAGCCGGCAGTCATCACGGGTACATTTCTTATCAATGATCACTATGTTCCTATCATATTTGATACTGGTGCTGATAAAAGCTTTATCTCTGCTCATACTGCTTCTGTTCTTAATATGCAACTATCCACACTTACTGCTCCCTATACTGTAGAAGTAGCGAATGGTAAAACCATAGTTGTAGATTCCATCATTAATGCTTGTGAGCTAAGATTAAATGACCATCTTTTCTCTATCGATCTCATTCCTATGACTCTCGGAAGCTTCGAAGTTGTAGTAGGAATGGATTGGCTATCTAAGAATAATGCTGAAATCGTATGCTCGGAGAAATTTATTCGAATTCCCCTACCGTCCGGCGAAACGATGATAGTCTACGGTGAGAAACCCTGCCGCGAATTGAAGATTGTATCGTGCATCAAGGCGAGGAAGTATCTGAAGAAGAAATATTATGCATTCTTAGCTCACGTGGTGGAAAAGAAACCTGACAAGAAAGCAGTTGGAGACGTACCGGTTATCAAAGACTATTCAGACGTATTTCCAGAAGACTTGCCTGGACTACCACCAGTCCGACAAGTGGAGTTTAGAATTGATCTCGTCCCTGGAGCAAACCCAGTGGCGAAGTCACCGTATCGATTAGCACCGTCTGAGATGCAAGAACTGTCTAGTCAGCTTCAAGAACTTTTAGACAAAGGTTTCATAAGACCGAGTTTCTCTCCATGGGGAGCTCCGGTTCTATTTGTCAAGAAGAAAGACGGTTCATTTCGCATGTGCATAGATTATCGTGAGCTGAACAAGTTAACAATCAAGAACAGATATCCTCTACCTAGGATCGATGATCTATTTGATCAATTACAGGGAGCAACTTGCTTCTCTAAGATTGATTTACGATCCGGGTATCATCAGTTAAGAGTAAATGATGAGGATATACCAAAGACGGCATTTAGGACTCGATATGGACACTATGAGTTTGTGGTTATGCCATTTGGGCTGACCAATGCACCCGCAGTGTTCATGGACTTGATGAATCGAGTCTGCAGGCCTTACTTGGATCAGTTTGTTATCGTCTTTATTGATGATATACTGATTTATTCCAAGTCAGAACAAGAACACGAGGATCATTTGAGGAAAGTCTTAGAGTTACTAAGAACTGAACGACTATATGCTAAATTCTCAAAATGTGAATTTTGGCTAAAGGAGGTTCACTTCTTAGGACATGTCATAAACAAAGATGGAATTCATGTAGATCCAGCCAAGATTGAGGCGATTAAGAACTGGACTACTCCATCTACTCCAACAGAGATTCGTTCATTTCTGGGTTTGGCAGGTTATTACAGAAGATTCATTGCAAACTTCTCTAAGATAGCCTTGCCACTTACCACATTAACTCAGAAAAGTCAAGCGTTTATATGGGGACAGAAACAAGAAGATGCATTTCAACTTCTTAAACAGAAGTTATGCAATTCCCCTATCCTTAGTCTTCCAGAAGGCAGTGATGATTTCATTGTCTACTGTGATGCTTCAAACCTTGGTCTCGGTTGTGTACTTATGCAACGGGACAAGGTCATTGCTTATGCTTCAAGACAACTCAAGGTTCACGAGAAGAATTACACTACTCATGACCTTGAGTTAGGGGCTGTGGTCTTTTCATTGAAGATTTGGAGACACTACCTTTATGGTACTAAATGTGTCATCTATACAGACCACAAGAGCCTTCAACATATTCTCAATCAGAAAGAACTCAACATGAGACAACGACGTTGGGTTGAGCTTCTAACTGATTACGACTGTGAGATTCGTTACCATCCGGGTAAAGCCAATGTGGTGGCGGATGCTCTTAGTCGCAAGGAACCAGTCAAACCAATTCGTGTTAGAGCCATGGAGATCAATACACAGCCAAACTTGAAAGACTTGATTCGTATTGCACAACAACAAGTAGTAACAGTCAATCAACTCAAAACAGATTTGGATTGTGGCATTGAGAAGAAACTAGAACCTCGATCAGAGGGGTTGTTATATCTCAACGGCCGCATTTGGATTCCAAGGTCTGAAGAATTGCGCACACTCATCTGTGATGAGGCTCATAAGTCGCGATACTCAGTTCATCCTGGAGCCGACAAGATGTATCAGGACTTGAGGACATCTTACTGGTGGCCGGGGATGAAGAAAGACATAGCACTGTACGTGGGAAAATGTCTTACATGTTCAAAGGTCAAAGCAGAACATCAAAAACCTTCGGGACTTCTGCAACAACCTGAAATTCCTCAATGGAAATGGGAGCAAATTTCCATGGATTTCATAACCAAGTTGCCGAGAACTCCGCGAGGTTTCGATTCGATTTGGGTGATCGTTGATCGACTCACCAAATCTGCTCATTTTCTCCCAATCCGAGAGGATTACAAGATGGAGAAGTTATCCACATTGTACATCAACGAAATCATTGCACGTCATGGTACACCAACATCAATCATATCTGATCGTGATAGTCGCTTCACTTCTCGCTTTTGGCAATCATTGCAAAAGGCTTTGGGAACGCGTGTTAATCTTAGCACGGCGTATCATCCCCAAACCGACGGCCAAAGTGAGAGGACTATCCAAACACTTGAGGACATGCTCCGTTCTTGTGTCATTGACTTCGGTGGAAGTTGGGACACTCATCTCCCACTCATTGAGTTTTCATATAACAATAGCTATCATACGAGCATTCAATGTGCACCATTCGAAGCTCTATATGGTAGAAAGTGCCGATCACCGGTCTGTTGGACCGAGATTGGTGACTCACAGGTCGTAGGACCAGAACTCATTCAGGAAACATCAGACAAGATCACAATCATTCAGTCACGGCTTAAGGCCGCACGAGATCGGCAGAAGAGTTATGCTGATCGACGTCGGAAACCGCTTGAGTTTCAAGTCGGTGACCGAGTCTTACTCAAAGTTTCTCCCTGGAAAGGCGTTGTCCGATTCGGGAAGAAAGGGAAACTTGCACCAAGGTACGTTGGACCTTTTGAGATCCTGGAACGGATTGGTCCCGTAGCCTACAAACTCAAACTTCCAGTGGAGCTAAGCAATGTTCATGATACTTTTCATGTATCAAATCTTAAGAAATGCTTGGCGGATCATGATGTTCAGATTCCACTGGAAGACATACAGATTCAGAACAACATGCAATTCATTGAACGTCCAGTTGAGATCATGGATCATGGGGTCAAGAAACTTAAACGCAGCCGTATCCCGATCGTGAAAGTGCGATGGGAGGGCAAACGCGGTGCTGAGTTCACCTGGGAACGTGAAGACCAGATGAAGCTTAAGTACCCTCATCTTTTTACAGTATCTTCGGCTAGTTAATTTCGGGACGAAATTCCCTTAACTAGGGGAGACTGTAACATTTGTGCATATAGTCATGTAGTTGTAAACAGTGTTAGAACAGTGTCTATTCATGGTTCAGTTCATCAATGTGATTCGTATGTTCAAAATGTGTGCTTGTGTGTTACAGGATCTTAGTAATCAGAAAACAAGTATGTATTATTATTTACAGTCGATTTCACTAAGCAAGAACAGTAACTTGTTATATCGAAACAGTGGTGGGCAGCGAGAGTGAGCCCTATACATATACTGCGTTCGGTGTAACAGGTTAGTGTTAGTGCGTAGTGTCGAGACGAATACTATGACATTTAATTAATTCAACAAGATCGTAATCTGTAAGCGAGACTGAGTATAGTTATGGGTGACGATCCATAATCGTACGAATGTTGAACTTATAATTACGATTAAACGACTTTAAATATTTTAATACGATCGGAAAACGTACGCGATTGCGGGTATACACGTAATTGTGAATGTTTTAACGATCCGACAACACACGAAGAGTAAAATAATTATATTAATTATTTTATATTTTTACAATTTTGAAACTCATCATTTTAATGAGTTTAACAATTATTTTAAATAAAACCGCGTAAAATACGCGTTACGTTCCGGAAACGCGAACCGAGCGACCGAAACGGACCCGAATACCACACGGGCTATAAAAGCCTTGAAGAAGACCATTTTCTTCATAAATGCAGCCAACAACCTCACTCTCTCTCTAAAACTCTCGCGAACCCTCCTCTCTCTAGAAATTAAAGCTTCAATCGCTCGTATCTTGCTCGTTTCTCAACGGATTTCGGTGATTCTTGGTGTCCCACGCGAAGCCCTCGACATTCTCTACAAGAAAGTACAAGAAAACAGCTGATTTGTCCGGCCAAAAACGAGGTATGATCCTTGGAAGATTTCGGAGATTAGGGTTTTCATGAAAAATTTGATGTGTTTTGCTTAAAAACCGATAATCGGCCGGATGTTTCATCACCATCTTAGTTTCGCACACCTAGCAACCTCCCTCGAAGTTGTACAGGCTTAGATCGTGGTCTAGAATCAAGTAGCTTGATGATGAAGACGATCCAGGTTACAGGTTCGTCGAGGATTAGAAGCCGAACCCTTCAGAGGAGTACACGAACCCTGCATGGTTCGTGGGGTTGTCAGCGAACCCTAAGGTGTCGCGAGCCTTTTTGCCGAACCAGCTCACCCTCACGAACCATCTCATGCCTTTCGTGGGCATGGGCATCTCCAACGAACCCTTCATGCTGGATCATAGGAAACGAACCCTTGTTGCCATGCATAGCTGCGAATGAACCACGAACCCTGCATGGTTCGTGGCATGACCAACCGAACCCTTTGATGCTTCTGGTCACGAACCCACCTGCCCAAGCCGAACCCAGCGAACCCTGATGATCTACGAACCTGCATGGCACCATCTTAGCCGAACCATGTGGAATACTTTGGCCGAACCCTTGAACATTCTATCATCACCGAACCCTTGGTTAGGGGCGAACCCTAGGCCAAACCCAAGAGGGTTCGCTGCCCAAAATGGCAGCTTCACGATTCTTCGGCCCAATCCCACCATATCCGGCCCAACACCAATAACAACTTGACCCATAGATGGAACTAAGCCCAATAAGTTGTACATGACCCAATTGGAATCAAATCGGGTTAATAACGTGTTGGGGTGTTACAAGGCCTAATTTCATGATGTTGGGCTAACATCACATCCATTGGGCCTAACACCACATTCATTTGGCCCATCGTGAACCTAAGTGACACATGGACTTGATTCAAGAACCATTGTGGTCACATAGGTTCAAAGCATATTATTGAATCATAACTTGACAATTGTGAATTGTCATTTATGGTTTAAGTGTAACTTAACCGTTCATGGAATTAATTCACAACACAAGACTTAAACATTTGATCAGCTTTTCACAACTCATGTTATCAAATGGTTTATCAAACACTTAAACAAATGTGAAACAAACATGTTTTGTACAAAAGATCATTTCACAAGTTTCTTGAACCCATGATCAATCAAGTAATCAAGTTAAACAAGTTCAAGCGAACACAAGTCAATCAATGAATCAAGTTATACAATTATAAATCCTATATCTTATGTATGATTACAATGTTATAGGAACAAGTTAGAAGTCCTGTTTGCTACTTGCTAACTGTTTTAGTTCAGAGTCTACTGCAGACAGGTGAGAACTTTAGCCCCTCTTTTACTGTTTTATAACTGTTTTGGGGTGGAACACGTGATCAAAACCACTATTTCAATCTTGTTTCATTGCACAGATTATGTGCATTCATAAACATTACAGGTTTATCTTATGAATCCAAGTGATTCTTCAACTGTTTAAGGAATGTTGTCAACTGTTTTAAAAGAATTATTTACCATTAAACCCTTACTACTAAAAAGGATTTTATAATGTTTTCTTGAAATGTTTTATAACAGTCTCACTCAAATGTTCTTTTAAAGGATTTTACAAACCCTTTTGTTATAAACCTTGTTATTACACAAGGTCATCACATCATGGTATTCAAATTCATTGGTTCAAAACATGGTATTCAAGTTCATTGGTTCAAAACATGGTATTCAAGTTCATTGGTTCAAAACATGGTATTCAAGTTCATTGGTTCAAAACATGGGATTTCAAGTCAAGTTGTTCACAACATGGTATTCAAATCAAGAGATTCATTTCATGTTACATAAACAAAGGATTCAACTCGTGGAGTTAAATCCAGGTTTTCAATAAGACATTAACACATCCGGTTAAAGTAAGATTCAGAAAACATGGTGTCCATTGTTGTAAACAAACTTATAAACCCATCAAGTATCATATTCATTAGCGTTAGTACTGGGTGATCACAACAAGGGAAAGCGGACACATACATTGGGGCAGGCCGATTGCTGCAGTTAGCTTTTAAATCTGTTTTATAAACTAACTGCAGATTTCGGTTACATATGGTTTATTCAAAACTGTTGACATATTATCTAACTCCAAACGTGGTTTGGGACTTGATATTATATGTTGACTCATGTGCAAACAGTGATTGGACTGTTTACACTCATTTTCTTACTTGATGTTAGTTTGGGTTGCAGCTCATCCGTGTGAATCTTATGATGCTTTAACTTACCTATGTCTTATATCATATAACTCATGTTTACAAATGTTTAAACCTATTGTTCTCACCAACTACGTCTGTAGTTGACAGTTACTTTTCACGTGTTTCAGGTAATCAGGTTTAAGACATTCTCAGGGACAACTAAGGAGACCATTCTAAGATAGAACAAGATGAAGAAACATGCTAGGATGGAATAGAAACTCACTAAATCCTAAATGTTTAATTGTCTTGTTTGGAGTCTTATTTTGTAAACTATATTTTGGGTCTGTAGTTGTCTTACTTTTGGTAGATAGATTGTCTGTAACTAAACAACTGTCTAAACATTATGAAATGTAGTAATCCATTGTGGTTGTTCTTATTCAATACTTGTGCATGATTCAACTGATCATACGTCACCGCGCCGTGGATTCCGCACGCGGCGCAGGGT